>PVJH01002909.1:0-155432 GCA_004026705.1 Nesogale talazaci
AGTGCTTTCAGTTTGAGAATTGAGAACCTCATATTTTCCCATTTATCTTCTCACCACTGATATGTTTTCTTTATTTAATAAAGGGTTTCCAGGGATAAAATTTCCATTGCATGATTGAAGCATCACTTTTAATTTTTGAAAACCTCCACATTTAAAGACTATTCTCTAGAAAGAAAGAAATTTCTCTGTGCCTCAGTTCATTTTCAGTCAAAAATTGTGTTTAGACACTACTTAGACACCGGGAGAATGGCATAAGAATAAACACCTTGCCATCTGTGATCACAGAAGGGACAGACTCTGTGATAGTCACCACCACCACTCCCCCCTCCTGCACTTCCACCCCCACATCCCTGTCATATGCATAGAATTCATATGCTAATAGGAGGGTCTGGTGACATTTTTTAGGAGAAAGACTAGGAGAATGGATAGGGTAACCAGTTATAACAATGCCAATGCAGAGTTTTGAAAATGGTTCAAAACTAGATGTTATCTTGGCATCTGCTTCTCTTTGAATGATCTTTCTGAGAAATCAGAGAGAGAGAGAGTTGGGTCAAACAACTTAGCATTCACTTGCTGTTCAGCAGCTAGAAGTGTTCTTCTTTTCATCTTCTCTTGGCTTTTGGTGTGCCCTTGGATACCTTCCTGTGCCTACTTCAAATGTTTTCATTTGTAAAGTTGAAGGGAGCTCTTATTTGATGCATGTGAGATATCTGAGAAGATGGATGTGTGTCACATGAAAATGACAGCTTATATATATGTATATGTATATTTATATTTAGGTCTGTTTCAATAGACCAGGAGTGGCCACAGCAGTTTTCATTTTCTTAATGTCCGATGGCCGGATCTCTGGGAAGCATCCACGGCCAACAGTGACCCTCCAGCTGACTGACATCAGTGGAAACAACCACTCTCTTGGTGAGTTTGAAGTTACCTGATTGGGACCATTAGGGGTCAACCTGATAGATTTGGGCCTCAGCTTGATATCACCTCTTCCTTTGGATTTGGGAGCTTGCTTCCATTACACAGCTATTAACAACATACAATAAATACTAGCCCTGGAAGCACAGTGCTAAGATGAATGGCCTGAAGATATTATCTTTCTACTCATTTTCTCTTCAGGAACACATGAATTGTCATGCCAGCATAACCCACTGGTTGTCAATTTGACCCATCACCCGGATGTCCTCACCCACCAAATCACCTCAGTGCTGCTGAATGTGTCATCCCCATTGGTGGGCATCTCAGCTGTGGCTCTAAGGACAACCTCCCACATCAGCCCTGCAGCTCCAGATAACTGCATCCCTGAGCACAAGGGGCAAGATGAGCAGGGACCGAGGTACAAAACCCCTTTCTTTCCTTCTTCACCCCCCATTCAAAAAAACCTCCGTGTATGTGTCTGTGTGTGTTGTGGTTATGATATAGGAGGGTTTCAAAATGTTCATGAAAAAATGAATTTTCTTTTAATTCCATATTCAGAACAACTTTTTGAACACACATATCATTTTGGAACATCATGTTGTTTATACAGTGGGTGTTTAATCACTAACTTAAAAGCATGGGTCTGGAACTACTAAAGAAATATAGGGAGAAAGTGAAGAGTAATTTCTGGAAACCACACCAAGGTTTTATATTTCCTCTCTATGTCCTTAGCTGAGCATAATTTTTATGTAAATATTTAACATCTTTACAGGATCTTAAATTCATTTTTTGTACCTATTTAACCACTGACTTGAAACCAACATTGCTATATAAACTGCCAAATTTTCCCTGCCAAAAACTCAATGTTCCTTAAGCCATGTATATTTTTCCCTTTGTTCCCACCTGGACAATGTATGCAATAAGCTTCACAACTGCTTTCTAAAACATGTCATATACTCAGTCAGCATTAGATATGGGAATGAGGAATATGCTTTTTTCTGTGGATGTCTCTTATTGTGAGACAGAGGGTGGAGTTCACTGGACTCTCAACCATGGCCAGTAAAGGAACTTCATGATGTGTTGTATCCAAGGTAACCCCTAGCTAGGAAGGAAGCACTCCTTACACAATAATCTGTGCTGCAGTTTGGCTGGAATAATTTCCTAAATAGTCCAAACAGTTAAGTGAAACTGTAGGTAAGATGGTCTTATCACTCAGAAAATGGTGGCAGAGTCCTAGTGACAAGAGCTGGTATGATAGACAGTGCTCCATTACCAAGGAACAACCCTAGTTCCACCATGATCATCTGAGGTACACTTGAATCCCAGTCTTGGGATGGGAAAACACCGTATCAGATAGCCTAACAGTCTTCTACTGGTTATCTATTCCTGTTCAGGGAATAGCCTCTGAATGCAAGGCTTTCCCCCCCATAGGTTTTGTGAGTAAGAATTCAGCTATGGCTCAGCTGGGGGCCTCTTGCCTTGGGTCTCTCAGGAGGGTGCAGTCAAGCCATTCTTTGGGACTATAGTTATTTCAAGACCTGAACAAAGCTGAAAATTTTACTCGCAATTTAATTCACCTGATTGTTGCCAGGTCTCAAAAGATCTCTGCCTAAGCTCCCACACATGGGTGCCAACAGTAGTTGTACTCCGATAGGTATGGCTAAATTCTTCATCATACGGACCTCTCCATAACCTGTCTGAGTATCCTTATGACCTGGAACTAGAGATCTTCTAGAGAAATGGAGCCAGAAAGAGTGAGCACAGGGGAGATACTCTAGGAGAAACAATGCTTTTTATTTAAGATCTTATTTAATATTGAATGTGGCAGCCCTTACATCTGTCATAGACATGAGTCACAACATTCAGGCCACAGTCCAGGGAGGAGACTGCACAAAGTCAAGAATCCTTGGTGGCTAGCTCAGAGGCTGCCTCCTGAGGGTAGTAATGACATTGTCATTGTTTGCCTTGTGCTCGAGACCCTTTTGGATAGAACAGAGCTGGTTTTGCAGGCTGGAATCTATATGGGAGCATATAGGTCTTTTCTGCCATAGAGCTGCTGATGGGCTTGAACTGCTGACCTTTCAGTGAGCGGCTGAGCCTTTAACCATTAGGCCACCTAGGATTCTGATAATATCAATAGTTGGTATTCATTAAGCACTGGCTCTGTGTTAGATATTGATCTAATGCGAGGCAGGGGAAAACAGTGAGGGATAATCAGATAATGGGCTGGCAATAGCAGCTAGTTCATCTGCACCGTTTAAGTCTTCTTAATGAGTAACCATGTTCAAATATTAATGCAAGAAGTAGTCTATTAAAATAAGGTTGTTGACTAAAACTACTGCCTCTCTCTCATGTATTTTCAAATTGCTTTTTCTATTGGCTCTACCTCTGGCCTCAAGCCATCCAGAATTTCTTTCAGGTTTCTGAAACATGTGTTCTTGATGAGCTTCATGTCTTTGCACATAATGTTCCTACTTTCTTGAATGCCTTCCAGCCCTTCTTCACTTCAACTCATACTTCACCATCAGGCTTCATCTCCTGCAAAGCTTTCTGTGAACTTCATCCTTGTTTTCATAGGACATGGCATATATTCCAAATGTGACCTAAGCAGCTCTCACCTTTGGGCATAACGATTCATTTTCTTAGTTTATATTCTCCCTAAAGTCTCAGCTTCCTGACGATGGGAATTCTGAACCTAGCAAAGAGTCTGATAAGTCCTCATAAACCCTTTGTTGACTGGGATTCAGAGACATCATTTCTACATATGCTAAGGACAGAATTGAACAAGCAAACCAAAAAAGTAGAGGTTGAAGCCTCTCTAGAGCTGAGGGATCAGAATTCCCTTCGCCATCACAACTGGGAAGCTTAGACAAAGAAACTGATTAATTGTGATCATTGCTGCTAGTTCTTTACTGATTTTCATGTGGCAGTGTGGGAAAAACAAGTTTTATATGCATGCATGCAAACCAGTAGAAATAGGATATTATTCTCCAGTTTACACAGAGTGTATCTGGAATGCGTAACCATTTCCAAACCACAGGTGACTGACAGGAGCCATGCAAATCGGCTTTTCCTTCTCAGCCAGCAAATCAGCAGTATAGTACATTTTTATATGCCGAAACTCTAATAGATCCCATATATTTTTCTTTGTAAACAGATTTAAACCTGAGCCCTTATGATTGTTCTTTTGAATAGACGAGCCAGATGTGTTCTGCAGCCTTTTATCAATCATAGATGCATATGTACATAGACCATAATATGAAACTCTAAGATTTTGGGCTAGAGAGGGATTCCTGGCTGCTTCCTTCTTACCCCTTATGACCTGAATTCCATTAATACTTATCCGGGCAGCGAAGAGCTGACAGAAGTCTGGCAGTACAAGATTCATATCCATTTTATATTTAACTATTTATGTACATTTGTGCCTCTCTTCCATACTACATCTTTAACTTAGCCTAATTGCCTTACAAGGACTCTCAGCTGGAGACCAATGAATCCAAGTCTGACTCAATAATGGTTTCTTGGGGGATCTTTGACTTGGCTCTCATCACCTTGTTTCCCATTCTATTACATTGGCTACCTAATTTATAAACCTTAGGGTTTAGTTTACTGATAATGAACCTGGGCTTGAAAACTTAGCTAATTTGTACCGGTTTGGGATAAAAGAGTTTAAAAAGAACTCAATTTGTTCTTATACTCTGATTATGCCCAGCTATAGGCTCTTAAGGGAAAATCCCACACAACCAAGCATATTATCTCATGAGTTGGGGAATCAGAAATACTTGCAAATAACCAATATTTTGTTAAAAGTCTTTGGGAAGCGGAACCATATTTTTGACTCATGTGACAGAATCAGGAGTGTGCCTGAGATACAATCCAGTTTCACTGGTGAGTTCTTTAAACAAGTTAGCTAACTATAGAGAGTCATGCCCCTCAATTATATTCCCAGAGAATTCATTATGTAAAGGCCAGAAGAATTTATGGGTGAGAATTTGGGCACGTAGTTTCCTCTGCATTGAAAGTTTGTTCTTCAAGTCACCTGAGTACAGTGGAAATGTAATTGTAACTTTTCTGTGCCCCCCCCCCAAAAAAAACCCACCAAAGTAATAAACAAATTAATACTCACTGACATTGAATTGATGCTGACCCAGTGGCCCTAGAAGACAGGTGAGGGCTGCACCTCTAAGTTTCCCACACCGTAACTCTTCATGGAAGTAGAAGAACCATGATAATATAGACATAGGATACCCCAGTGCTGAATCTTCTGGAGATAGAGAGCAATCTCTTTTCTCCTTTTCTTCCTGCTTTTTTCCTCTAGAACATGGTTTGAGATGATCAAACTTTCTGACTAGTCCTTTCTCTACATCATTGCTCTAATGCTCATATTTATCTTTCCCCCTGTTCTATAAAAGGTTGAAAAATCTGTGTGATACCTCCAAAAACTGTACTTTTAAAATTTTTCCTTGTATTTAAAAAGTTTTGCTATTTACACTTTGATGTTACCCAAATAGGTATATAAATGTTCGTAGCTGTTTTAACTGTCTTAGAATGCTATCACTTCCCAGCCATTTTACTCCCTTTTGTATGGTTTTGGCTTTGAAATCTTTGGCACTAAAATTTCTACCTCTGCTTTTCTTTTGTTTGCATTTCTTTGATAAACATTTGTGTTTCTTGTATTTTTAACTTTTCTATAGCGTCACTGTAAGTGAGCCTATGGCACATGACTTCACAGTGCTATTTATAAAGACAGTGTGTAAAAATCCACTTTAAACTTTATTCTGAAAGTATAAAGTCTCATGATCTTCCTGCCTTGAGGGTCCTTCAGGTTGCTGTAGAAATTTTATCTTTGATGTTTTCTTTCAGTATGCCACTGTCTTTGCCAGTAGTTCCCCACCCTCATTCATCCCAGACCCCACACAAACCCTTAGACTTCCTAACATGAAGTCTTGACAAGAAAAAGAAAAAGGGTATTACTCTTGGGAAATAATGGATAGAGAACAGGTCTCTGACCTCTGGAGAGCAGCGTTCAGTTTGTTAATCTTCCTGAGCACCAATGGATGAAGAATGAGAGGCCAGTTTCCCCTTTCTTCTTTTAGGGGAACTCCATACCTTGGTTTTGCATTTGATTTTTCAGAACACAAAAAAAGGGTGTACTTTGGCTTCAAATGATGTTCCTCAGGTCAATTCCAATATATTTTGAAGTCAAGAGGGAATGCTCACATGTTGTCAGTTTTAACTTTCAATTCAAGTGGAAGGGAAAGATAAATTAGTTAATCATATTCTTTAAAAAATAATTTATTGGGGGCTCTTATAACTCTTATGACATTCCATGCATCAATCATTCAAGCACACGTATGCATATGTTGCTACCATAATTTTCTTTTAAAAATATATTTAATTTTAATGATTACTATTTTTAAATATTTATCTTGTGTCAGAAATCAAATGCTTTGCAAGTATATGCTATTTTAGTCTTTTTTTCTGAAAACAAAAAAGCATTTGCAGAAACAGATTATTTTTCTTTTTTTTTTTTTTGGAAAAAGTACCCAAGCAAAAATTAAGGCCATTGTTTCCGTTGTAATTGGGATAAGCCTCCTTTTTTATTTCTGAATAATCATTTCATTTGGGGGGTCATACAGCTCTCATCACAATTTGTACATACAGTCATTGGATGTCAAGCACATTGGTACATTTGTCGCCATCATCCTTCTCAAAACATTTTCTTTTTACTTAAGTCCTTGGTATTAGCGCCTTCTTTTTCCACTCCCCCCTCCCCCACTGATCACCCCTCCCTCATGGGCCCTTGATAATTTATAAATTATTATTATTTTGCCATATTGTCCCCGTAGGGCCCCCCCGTAGGGCCTTGGAACAGTGAGGGACACGTGATTCATAGTGGGGTTGGCCCTATGGTTCTCTCTGTGCAATGACTGTTTTGAGTGGGGAGATCATCCTCAAGGTTCTAATTTTTGCTTTCTATGTGAGCCCTTGATATCAGCTCCTCTTTTTCCCTCTCCACCAACCTTAGTGACCATTTGATAAATTATAAATTATTATTGTTTTCATGTCTTACACCAACTGCTGTTTGCTTTCACCCATGTTAAGTCCCCCTGGGTGGGGTGTGTGTGTGTGTGTGTGTGTGTGTTTATGTTATGCATTGATCACTGTGATCGGTTCTCCTTTCCTCCCACCTTCTCCCTAACCTTCTGATATCACTACTCACCTATATGTACTTGAGTGGTTTATCTGACCTGGATTCCATGTGTTGTGAGTTCTTATTTGTACCAGTATACATGGTCCAGTCTAGCCAGAACTGAAAGTTAGGGCATGGTTCTTGATAGTGGAGGGTGAGAAATCCACATAGATATGTTTCATCATTGCTATCAGTGACTTATCATTTCACCATGACTGCCCTGGTTGACTCATATCTTCCTGATGACCCTTCTGTAAGGGGATGTCCAGTTGTCTATAGATGGGTTTTGGGTTTCTGATACAAGCCTCCTCATTCTCAACAATATGTTTGTCTGTTTGTCTGTTTCTTTGTTGTCTTCTGATGCCTGTTATCTGGTACCTGACACTTCATGATACACAGGTTGGTATGTTTTATCCACATGAGCTTGTTGCTTCTCTGCTAGATGGCACTTTTTACCTTCAAGCCAACTACACCTCAGAGGCTGTATCCTTTGTAGCTGGGCACCATCAGCTTTCTTCACCACATTTGCTTCTGCACCCATTTTGTCTTCAGCATTCATGTTTAGAGGTGAGCTTCACAGAATGCTAGATTGGAATGTCATAGACAGGGGAATAACTAGGAAATTAAAAGCAACAACAAGGAGAACAAAGAGATCCCAGTGGTGTTGAAGCAGTACCAGTCTAGCTTAGAGGAGGTCCAAAGAAGCAGAAGAATGGCAAGTTTGTTGGTGAGGCAGAAGGAAAGTAAAAGGAAACAGAGGAAAGATCTAGAAAGCAAAGCTATGGATGGAGATATAAACATAAGTTTGCACTTATGTAAATACATATTAAGTCATAAAAATAGAGGTATTGTGAAGCAAGCTAATGGTGCCCAGCTATCAAAAAATATAGCATATGGGGTCTTAAAGACTTGAAGTTCAGCAAATGACCATCTAGCTCAGAAGCAACAAAGCCCACATGGAAGAAGTACACCAGCTTATGTGACTAAGGGATGTTGAAAGGATCAGGTATCAGACATCAAAGAACTAAAAATTTTCTTATTGTAGATGAGGGGGAGTACAGTTTGGGGACCCAAAGTCCATCTATAGGTAATGGATTTCCCCTTACAGAGGGGTCACAGGAGATGAACCAGTTAGAGTGCAGTGTAGCAATGATGAAGCATACAACTTTCCTCTGGTTCAATGCTTCCTTCTTCCCACTATCATAATCCCAATTCTACCTTATAAATATGGCTAGACCAGAGGAGGTACACTGGTATACATAGGAGCCAGAAACATAGGGAATCCAGGACAAATGATCCCTTCAGGCCAGTGGCGAGGGTGGAGGGAAGGTAGGGTAGACAGCGGGAACCGATTATATGGACCTCCATATAACCTCTTCCCTGGGATATGGACAATGGGGAAATGAGTGAAGGGAAACATCAGACAATGTAAGATATGGCAAAGTAATTATCAAGGGATTATGAGGGAGTCAGGAATGGAGAGGGAGAGGGAAAAAACGAGGAGCCAATGTGATGTCAAGGACTTAAATAGAATGCAAATGGTATGAGAATGCAGCAGATGTACAAATGTGCTTGACACACAATAACATGTATAGATTGTGATGAGTTGTATGAACCCCTAATAAAAGGATTTAAGAAAAATAGAGGTATTGGCCTATGAACATATACTTATATGGCAATACACTGAGGAAGTGCATAGACTTTGGGCCTCTGCTCAAACCCTCCCTTAAGGCAAGAACACTTTGTTCTTCATAATATTCTTGTGAATTGAAAATAATATATGCATGTACAGTTTGTCTAATGCCTAGTGATAACATCATCTATGCTAGTTTCCATACATACCATTTTCTATTTTTATTTGTATTTATTTATTTTAACCTATACTGTGAAATGGGTGAAGTTTTACAGAGCAGTCCAGGTATTCATTCAAAAATGTACACACGAATTATTTCAATCTTATTCATTACACTTCTCACAATGCAATATCTTTTATACTACTTTCTTCCTCTCTCTTCTAGTCTGACTTCTTTCCTAATCTTTCTGTATGTAGTTGCTAGGTAAATGTTCTTTTGATCTCAAGAGTTTATTATTCTAAAATATACATACCTAAATGCGTGTTATTTCTTGGTTGAAAATAGAGCCATGGGAATGAGTCGTCCTATTGTTTGGATAGAAATTGAGCCTTGGGAATGAGTTCATTTCCAGACTTGATGGACAACTAAGGGTCATAATCTCTGAGGCACTGACAGTCTCTATCTAACCATTAAGCCTGTTTTTGTTTTGCTTTTTAATAATTTTTCATTTTGTCCATACTTTTCTTGCACTCTATCTGGGATTTTCTAATGTGCTCCCTTTTAGAACAGTTGATAATGGTAACCTAGTTCTTCGGGATTGTATAGATGTTTATGTTTCTACTAGGCCATTAGAATAATTGTTTGCATGCATCTTAGATTTATATCATTTTTATTCTTCCAGAAAAGATGAAACCAGTAGTTGCCTTACATGGCTGTTCAAGCTTTTCAGACCCTGGAAGCTACTTACTAAAGTAGGATGTAGAATATTGTCCTGGTGGACTATGCTATGCCAATTGACCTCGGTGTTCCCTGAGACACGAGTCCTGAAGTCCTAGGTTCAATGGTATATTCCCTTGAGGTGTTTGACTATATTTAAGAAGTTTTTCCTCTGTATAACTTTGCCCTTTGTATATTCCATTACATCCATAGCTATGCTTGCAGCAGCAGTACATACTCATGTACAAACATCCTCTATCAATCTATATAGCTATTTTAAAAATCATTTTCCTTCTACGTATTCCAGTTATCAATTTATAGCTTCCTGACTCCAAAGCCATCCTTCACGATGCTGTTTTATTATACCAAAATTGGATTCTGTTAACATTTCTCTTTTGCCATCTGGCACAATGTTTTTGACAGACAATGCAGAAGGAAAGGACTGTTCATTTCCTGCATCATTTGTGCTTGTCATTTGCTTGTTCTTATGACCTGATCAGTCAGTCCTGTATGTGGAACTCAATGTCAAATATAGTGTTTATTTGGACCCTGAAGGTGCTGTCTTTTGTCAGCACTTTAATACCATCAACAAAAAGTGATAGTCCAGTTGTTGTGATGCAACAGATTAGTAGCTTCCACTCTTCCAAGGATGAGGTGCTCAGAATTTTAATTAGGCCTAAAGACAAAACCCAGCTCATTCCAAAATCTTATCTTGCAGTCGATCTCTTCATGCCACACTAAGATCCAATTCAATATGGATCAGGATTCCATTAGGACAAAGCTGTTCTATACGAGAGAGTTTAATATAAATAATAGCTAACTGTTGCTTTCATTATCTGCTATCAAGTCAGTTCCTATCCATAGCGACCTTGTGCACATCAGAATGAAACACTGCCCTGACCTGTACAATCTTCACAGTCACTCCTATGCTCAAGCCCATTGTTGCAGCCATGGTGAACATCTGTCTCCTTGAGGGCCCCTTCTTTTTTGCTGCCCCTCTACTTCACCAAACATAATGTCATTCACCAGTAAAGCCTCTGTTTTTTCCGCACAATATGTCCAAAGTAAGTAGTACAAAGTTTCCTCATCTTTGCCACTAAGTAGCACTCTGGTCATACTTCTTCCAAGGTTTGTCCAGTTGGCAGTGCATAGTGCTTTTAATATTCTTCTCCAGCACCATGATTAAAATGCGTATATTCTTCTGTGATCCTCATTATTCAATGTCCAACTTTCACATGAATCTGAGGTGATTAAAAACACCAAGACTCATGTCCAGTGCACCTCAGTCCTCAAAGTATCCTCCTAAAGACTCTAAAAGGTCTTATGCAGCAGATTTTCCAGATGCAACATATCTTTTGATCTCTTGATTACTGCTTCTATGAGCATTGATTATAGACCCAAATGAGACAAAATCCTTAACCTTAACTCCTTTTATCATGAAGTTACCTATTGGTTCAATTATGAGGACTTTGATCTGCTTTACACTAAGTAGTAATACACACTGAAGGCTGTAATCCTTTACCTTCATTAGCAAGTGCTTCAAGTCTTCCTCACTTTCAACAAAGTTTTGCCATCTGCATATTGCAAGTAATTATTGTTATTGGAGCCTTCCTCCAATCATGATGCCACATTCATCTTTATATAACACAGGTTCTCTGATAATTTGCTCAGTATACAGATTGAGTAAGTGTGATGAGAGAAGGCAACCCTGAAGCCTCCATGCAGTTCTTTTCCTAACTTTAATCCATGCAGTACTCCTTTGTTTTGGTCATATAGGAGCCTCTTTTTCATGTACAAATTTCCCAGGAGCACAATGAAGTGTTCCAGAATGTCCATTCTTCTCAAGGTGATCCATAATTTGTTATGATCCACACAGTTGAATGTCCAGTATATTCAATAAAACACAAGTATTCATCTTTTTGGTGTTCTCTGCTTAGAGGCCTGATCCATCTGACATCAACAGTGATATTCCTCTTTCATATTCTATTATGAATACAGCCTGAACTCCTGGAAGCTCCCTGTAAAAGCAGTGCTGCAACTATTGTTGGATGATCTTCATTTGAATTTTACTTGCTTGTGATATAAATGATATTGTTCTACAGTTTGAGCATCCTGTTGGGTCACCTTTCTTTTTAATGAGTGCAAATACAGATCTCTTCCAGTGAGTTGACCAGGTAACTGTCTTCAAAATGTCCTGGCATAAAAGAGTGGGTGTTTCCAGTGCTTCATTGATTTGTTGAAATGAATTTCTACCTAGGCACAGGGAATTAACAACTAAAGAGTAAAAAGAAACTTCAAACTAAGGGAGTGATTGATAAAGGCAAAAGACATCATTTTTAGGGCTGAGGAGAGCATATTTGCTCAAGAAGTAAACAAATAGGGGCAGCTATTAAAGCTGAGATTTAGATCTCCCTGGAGAGGATAGGTCTCTGGCACATGGGATGGCAAAGAGGATTGCTCAAGTACCATAGGCTAGTGATGGTGAGCCAAAATTGACCCACTCATTGCTGACAAAAATCTCATTAAGGAGATGTCTGCTGGAGCATGATTAGCTCTTCCTACAAAGGTCCCTTTGGAGGGCTATTGGAAATTCTCTGGCAGGCCAAGCACTGGGACAGTCAAATATGAAACTTATAGGAACACTGAACATTGAGATGCTACTTAAACTTACTGGCAAGCTGCTCACTAAGGTGCTTTGAGACTGGCTAAGAAAGAGGCTGAGGTGTTGGTACTGTTAGAATTAGCTGAGAACTTTTATATGATTAGCCATAAAAATTCCTTAGGGATGAACACTGTTGGTTGTTCCACGTATGCCTGGACATTGACTATTTTAGGGAGGAAAATCCACAGGAAGGGAAGACACTTTGTCCTGCAGTATTTCTCCAGTGCTGTCTGTCTACTGACAAAACTTGACATCATGGTAGCTGGAAAAAGAGAAGTATTGTACAGGGTCCAGTTACGCTATCACTAGATGGGGAAAGAAAAGTGGATTTAGAACTCAGAAGAAATTAGTTGATAATTGGCAGACATGTGCTTTTCAAATAACAGAGGAAAAACTCTTTTCTGTCTTTTATGGTCAAGACAGGATTTCCTTTAGTTTCCTGGCTGTAATACTAAGACCACTCTTCTCTATAACTTCTACATAGATTGAGCTAACTGGAAACACATTATTTTCTTCTTTCAGTGTTTTGAACTCATTTTAAATCCAAGGCAACCATCAAGTATAAATACCTCATTAGATTATTCAATATAAATACACATTCTGATTGAGATGGAAAACAAGAAATAGATACTCATAAATAGAAAATTATCGTGGGTTCTGAGGTTTACCTTCAACTATTGCTTACTAAAGCCAAGTATTTTAGCATAAAGTTGAATGGGATACTAATATTTTAAAATGAATATCCATGTGGAAACCGAGATCTTTACTACTGTTTTGTCCCCCTTCTCTGCCTTCTCTTCCTTCATTCTCTCTCTGTCTCTTTTCACTCCCATTCACTATATAGTTAATCATCCTATAATGATTTTTATTAGTGTGTACAGTTTAGAGTTGATTTTATAAGAATTTGGATTTTATGTAAGGGATATACATGTTTCTAATGTATACACATTGGTATATTTTAGTTGAAGTAGAGGAAAATTTTCTGAAGTTTAATGTAAATTGATTTGTTATACTAATTGTAATATGTGGTCTGTGGGTGTGTGCATGAAAGTGTGCATGAAAGAGCAACACTAGAAAACATCAATCAAGAGCCTACATTGTACAGGCACTATTCATTTTTCAGTTGAGGAAATTGAAACTTAGAGTGTCTGAGCTCACCCGGTTGAAAGAAGCAAAACTAAGACCACAATCCAAATAGTTTGTTTTTAATAAGAGTTCTCATTATGTGTTAGTGAACTATTTCAGAAATATATCCATGTCTGCTATTCTATCACAGGCTAAGCTATACTGCCTCCTTTTCTCAAACTATATTTGGAGTGCATGAATAAAAGATTAACTTGATGTAAAATAATTGAAGAATACCTATATTTTAGATATGTTCTATAAATGGGCAAATTTATTTTGAGGAAACCATAACATTAAAAAATGTAACTCCAGGGAATGCAGGAGAAGTTGGGATATTATACAAAGGTGCTAAAATTGGAACTTTAAAGACACTGTGCATTTGTAAAGAAGTTAAGGGAAAAAAATCTTAATTCAAGCCATATTATGAGCAGACACCGGGATTTGGGGTGATGAACAAAAGAGGAATTTCAATACAATTTCTGTAAGATGTTATCCCAAGTAAAAAGAGTCCTTTCCATAAACAAAAATATCTGAAAAAAGATATGACTATCTTTGATATTAGAAATACTCATATAGGTGAATTATGAGGAGCAACAAAATTTTTAAAGCCTGTTTTGTGTGGTTTAGTTTTCTATTGCTATATAGAAAGATAATTTAGCAGCTAACCACATGTATGTTAATTTCTCACACTTTCTGTGGGTGACGAGTCTAGGCAAGGCTTAGTCGAATTAAGGGTAGGCCAGGATGGGTTCTCATCTGGGAGGAAGTCCATGTTCAAGATCACATGGCTGTTGACAGTACTCAATTCCTTGCACAAGGACTCAGCAGAGGCCAACCCTGGGTTTCATACTGCAGAGTCCTTTCCATGCTGTAGCTTACACATTGCAGCATGTTTCTTCGAGGCCAGCAAGAGAGTCCCTTACCACATTATACAAGTAATCACAGAAGTGGCAACTCATAAACTTTGCTATGTTTTATTGGTTAGAAGCAAGCCACTGGTGATACCCAAACCCAAGAAAAATGTGTGCTTACAGACACTGACTCTGTAATGCACGTGCTCTTATCCTAAGGTTTGCGTAGTTTCAAGTCCCTGCACAGGGAAATTTTAGAAATTTACATGCATGAAAAATATGTGAGGAAAGATGAGTGATTCAAAGAGCAAGAAATCTGTGCTAGAAATCCCTCCGTTCTTTGTAGGTGGGTGATCTGAATATTCATCTACCAATCTGCCCCTGGACTTTCTGTTACCACAGCTCCTTTCAGAGTGATCCCCACTCAGATTTTATTCCAGGCTCCAAGCTCTGCTCATTCTTTAGCTTACCTCAGAGACACCTTCTCTATGGCTCCGCTGGAGTTGGTATATATTGACCCACCTACATTTCAGCAATAGCAACTTGTTTCTAAGAAAATCACTACATTATATACAAATACAAAAGCAGAAGAAGCATATTGATTATTGGATTATCTGCATTCTGATACTCTTGATTATGATGGATTATTTATCTTAGGCAACATTCTCTAATAAACTATGGGTAAGCTTACATATATATATTTATGTGTGTGCACATTGAGTAGTATATATGCGGGTTTCATATTATGGAAGGCAATCTTTGGAGAAAGATCAATATGCCCCAATTTTAAAACTTGCATTTCAAATGCTCTAATTTTCCAATGATTTTGTAATTCAAAACAGTATTGGGTTGTAAGCAAGACATAAGTATTATAAAGAGTAGCATTCCAACTTCCCCCCTTCCTGGTTTTCTCTTCATCCCTCTCTTCTTCTTCCTTCTCCTTCATTCATTTTATATTTCCTTCATAAAGAAGCATTTCCCTATTTACTTAAGCCAAGCTAAGGGTAACACAAATTCTAAGGAAGGGAAAATAATGAAAAGACGCATGGTGTTATTGTATGAATTCATATTCAAGGCAACAACCCCTAAATTCATAATTTACCTCTTGCATAAAACACATGGCTTTCCATTTCCAACTTCTGAATATTTGCCATAAAAATGCACATATGCAGAAAAGTAATTGTATAATTAACATGCTTGTCGTGTTTTGCGAACCAATTTTGGGGAGCAGCTTACAAAGATGTGAATTTAATTAGTAGAAATCAATGTTTTTAGAGTTTAACCATGACCACACCTTGCTACCATCAAGTCAATGCTAACACCAGGACTCCTGGTGGCATTATGATTATGCATTGACTTTTGATCTACATAGTCAACAATTCAAAACCACCAGTTTCTCTATGAGGGAAATTATTTTCTACTCCAGAAAATAATTGTCTTCTCACAAATTCACAGATTCAGTTCTACCCTGTCCTATAGGGTCCCTACTATTAGTGAGAGGGCCCTAGGTACATTTCAGAGGGCTAGAAGTTCAAATTTAGGGTTCCAGGAATAAGGGAAAGCTTTTTTTCATTTTTTGACGAATAAATCCTTGTCTCTTTCTTAATTTCTTCATGAGATCCATCCAGCATCAATCCTTCCCCTTCTGTAGACAGGGATTTGGGGTTGTGGGTGGAGAGATGTGATAGAAAGGAAGGCACTTGGGTGTAAAGATGGCTTTTGTTTGTTTGTCCCTTTTTCCCTGGTTAGTCAATAGATGGGGGGGTCTCATGGTACAGTGAGTTGATAATCCCAAAATTCAAATTCACTGGCCAATCCCACTTTGTGAGAGAAAGATAAGACTGTTTACTCCTGAAAAGACTTGCAAGTTTCCAAAGCCCTAAATAGGGTTCCAATAGGTGGAAGGACCTTGAGGACAGTGGTTTTTCCATATAGCTAGACTTCTGTGCCTCAGACCAGAACCATACAGCCCAAAGCATACCTCAGTACCTTGTCAGTTTATCCCTGCTATAATCGGTCTCTGAGCATGGTCTCGGTAATAGGAGCTTTCCCTCTCTCTTATCTATTTTGTTTAAGCTCTGTGATCCTCTTTGCCAATAGCTTACTAATTCCTATTTTGCTTCGATTATTTGGAGTTCTGATTTGAAATACCAATCTTTGTCTCTCTTCTTTCATCTGAGTCAGGCCTTTATGCCCTGCCAGATCTCTTTTGCTGCTCAGTCTTATGGGTTCACCGGGCCATCTCGCTCTTAACAGACATATGTGATGGAAGACTCCTTCCTTTCTTTGGCTAGAGGCTAAAACATATGTTTATTTGCTAACCCTATCCTTTATATTTAGCAGTGGATTTCTCATGACTGCTTCAGGATGATGGGAAGAGCTAGCTCTCTCTGCTGGGAAAAGCATTATGGAAATGAAATATGTATTGCTTTTCTACTCATTCAATTATCTTCTTCCCCAAAGCAGTCTAGCACATTAATACTGAATCTGTTTTTGTTTCTTTCCAGTTTCTCTTAAGCAAGGAAAACATTGTACCTGTTCAATTGTTTCCTAGATTTCTTGCCTAACTTGTTTCCCCAGAATGATTGCCTCTAAAATAAGAGGGCAGAAGAACTCACATGCAGAGAATTTTGTCTCCCCTGACTGATTAGTTGGCTTGGCGATCAGCAGGTTTCCTTTGTGGGGAGCAGGGGAAGAGTGGGGTATTTGTTTCTTTTCATGGACTCATCAAGGAAAATTAAGAAGGTCATAAACATGATCTCATTCAGAGTTTATTGGAGCATAGCTAAGATGATCCTAAAAAATTGCCTTTATTAAAACCGTGCCTTCTCTAAGTTTCCCTTAGTGGGAAACATTCTGAGAACCTGTTGAGTAGAAACTTTCAATCAAAAGCTAGCTATAAGTAGAAGTTAGCTTTAGGTTTGGACTCCATGTCTAAGAAGGAGACTTGTTTCTAAATGAAGACTTTCCCATATCTCAGCACTGAAATAAGCAGAAATGTTTTAAGTCTTGATCAACTGTTTAACCCAGTACCACTCTCTCATGGAGATTGACAGTTCAAAAGTAGGCCTAAACCCCACTGAAATGCCCCTACTATATGTGTCAGGACATTTGGGGACAGCATAAGAAATAGAGAAAGTGGTGTTGAAAGGGGAATGCATTGAAAATGTCAAATATTTCTCAATTTTGCTGAGGGCTGCCTCTGTCATCATGGTCTGTATTCATGTCAGCTGGCAGAGAGAGAGAGAGCACACAAAATATAGACAAATCAGTACTTCCAGGACTCTGTCACTGTGCCAGCCTGCCAATGAAACAGACACTGTTCACTGATTTATCCATAAGCGCTTGTTGAAATGACTCTCAGCTTGTGTCTGGTACTGAGTGTGTAGATGTAGCTTTGAGGGAGAGGAAGTCTGGTGATTGGAGTGGCTGCAAACCCAATAGCCAGACCCTGCCTGCCTCTCACTTTGGACTGCATCATCCAGTCTCACCACATGAGTTTTCCTCTGTTGGTCCTTCTTTTCTCCTGAAGCAAGAGGGCCTTTGATGTAACAAGGTTGGGGAGTGATAGAAAAAGCAAAGGGGTAGAGAATAATACCCCAAATCTGATATCAACGGAAGACTCCAACAGTCTGGGATCAGAAGATGATAGAAATAGCATGAAGCCGCTGTTAGAGAGTCAAGAAGCTTTACAATACAAGGAAGCCAACAGGGAGAGGAAGAGTTCTAACTATCTGTTTAATGTTTCACTTTTGTATGTGAGTGAGACAAAGACAAAGTTTAGTGCTTCCCGAAAGAATCACAGTCTCAGAAACCCACAGAGGCTCTTCTACCTGGTCTGCTAGGGTCACTAGAATTGACTCGATGACAGTGAGTTTGATTTTGAATTCTGTATGTGAAATTTAGATCTATTCAAGGTGTCAGTTATAAATTCTCAAGACCTCATTTTACCTACCGGTTTGGTATAACCCTTTTTGCCTGCCCTGTAAGTACTATTATAGAAATGACACAGTTGGAAACTCCTGTCCATTAAACTTGGTTCATTGGACTCTGTTGTTCCCAAGTTTAACTCCGCATATTTCACAATCCCCCAGGCTCAGTCTGTGAATGGAGCTGGGGAAGTGTCATCCTAAATCCATAGTTTGGGTGCCTAGTGATTCACAATAGGCAAGGAGGAGTTGGCAGTGCAGACATTTGGAGGACTTCAGTGATCGTTCCTCATTAAGAAATTTCCCACATAGTGATGATTATTGCCTTTGCAAGTTGGTAAAGCAAGAGCAAGTACACACACACATATGCACACTACTATTTATTGTTTCATATTGATCATATTACTCATCTGAGCAAGTGCTAGGGGGGGCATTCTATGTGATTGTTTAGATACTTCCCTTGAAATTCTGCATATTTTATAATCTACATTAAAATCATGAGTTCTAAAATTTAGCTTTAGGAGGGGGAATAAAACCAAGTACTTTGGACCATGTGATATAAATCTGCTTCTCTTTATAAGGACAGAGAGCTTGGGATGTGATTTCTACGATGATAGCCAGGCCTGGTGAAAACTGTCCAGAACAGCAACAACACAATGAACAAAGCAAATTACCCAGTACCACGTCCACCAGAATCAATTCCTGATGTTGCAAATAGGTCACCTTTTAGGATGAGATGGACATCTACTGGCAGGGTCATTCTGAGGGGCCACCCTCTCTTGGAGACTTTCAGATGGGACCACAGGAACTTTCACTTTCTTAGCATGTAGGATGGAAGGAGAGAGGTTGATTTGGTCCAGATATTCTTCCCTTTTCTCTGATTGGAGGGGAAATCAGAATCACAGCCTGAAGAGATTTCTTCATTTCTCTCAGATGAACATCTTCAGAGAAGAATGTGAGTTGTTTCCCTACTAATTGATATGGCTTTTCAGTAAAGCAAGCAACAAGAAAGCCTGCCTAAGAACAACAAATCTAGTTCATATGATCTAAGATATCTAATTTGCTACGTGTTTAATCTGGTTTCTGTCTTATGAAATGAAGATGGAGCCAGAGGTGAGAGTGGGAGAAAGGGCAGCCAGAGTCAAGGTCTTTTTATTTTGTCATTGCTTTGATGAAATAGCAAATCCCCTTAAGGATAAATGCTATGGTTTCCATTGCATCTGATCTTGCAGTTGATGATGGGGAGATTGATGAGACTCCATCTCCTTCAGTTTACTCTACACTCTGTACTTCCTGCTCCCCTTTGCTGCTAAATGAAGCATACATTCCCTCTTAGCTTACCCACTCTTATTTCACTCTTATTTCAATAAAACACAGTGGGGAAGCAAGAGAAATTGGATCCTGCTTTACCATTTAACCTTAGAAGAACTGTTTCTAGAGAAAACACGGAGATTGCTACTTAGACGATGGTGACACTTCATAAATGAATTGCAATACTCTGTTTAACCCAGCAGCAGAAAAGTTGGAACAATAAGCAAACATTTACATGGGACAGCAAGGCTAGTGAGAAACCTTTGCTTGGGTTCTCTACCACATCCTGCCCGGTTTTCCATTTTTTGACTCCCACTCAATACCACCATCACCTCATTGAAGAAATCAAATACCATGTTAGATCTGGAAAGGACCGTTCAGATAACCTACATCTACTCTGTCCTTTCAGCAGGGACCCAGAATTGTTAGAGTCTAGTCCAAGGTCAACATGCTAAGCAAGGACAAGCCAAGGCCAGGACCCAGGCCATACAGTCTTTGATCTACTACTTTCTCTCCCACATCGTTCTGTTTCTAGAAACGCATGGTGCATTTGTCAAAAAGTTTCTCCTAGGCTAACCTACATTTTAGATATCAATTATAGCTATCATTGTCTGGATGGTAGATGGGAGACTTTGGAGAAAATCATGAGTGCTACCAGAGCTTTCAAAGAGCCTGATGGCGCAGTGATTAAGCACTCATTTGCTAACCAAATAGTCAACCATAGAAACCTACCAGCCACTCTGGAGAAATATGTGGTAGCCTGCTTCCAGAATGATTACAGCTTGGGAAACCATAAAGGTTGCTATGAATCTTAATCAACTTTTAAGAACACCAACACTGTCCTGTTTTTCAGTTGGTGCAAAGTCCAAGTAAATGACATGTCAGTACATTGTGATTTTAGTGAGGTAGGAAGTTGTGAACTATCGCATCCTTTATGTTTGGCACCATGTATAAGAGGAATTTGAGTTAAGCTATCTTCAGAGGTTCAGTATCTTCAAAGGTAATTTCAAATAAGTTTGGCAAACTTATTTATCTAAGATCTCTTATTAGAGATCTTCCCCATCCATCCCACCCCCTTTTAGGCCCATTATAAAAGGAACATCTTTTGACCCTGATCCTCTATTGATCATAGTGTGGGAGAATCAAAGACTTGACAGCAGATTCTGATGGACTCTGGAATGTTATCATGGCCTCCTGAAATTCCTCCCAAGTGACTGGAACTCTGAAGCAACACTTCAGAACAGCTATGGGCAGAGCAGTCAGAACCATGCTCATTTACCAAGATCTGGCCAGCTTCCAAAGTATAGTCCTAGTTCATATGCCCTGATAGACTAGTAGCCTCAGTAAGTAAAAAATATATATATAGATCAGAGGTGAATATATATAGATCAGAGGAGTCTTTGGAGGACAGATAATTCATGGGATTTTTTTTTAATGTGTAGGATATTCCACCATCAAAGAATGATGTCTGCTTGCTGATGTCAGCCTAATCCTGCCCTGCACAAAATTCACAAAATATAGAAAGACATTGTGCATTTTCCCTTAAGTTTCTCTTTAGATAGAGAAGGTGACTCCTTTCAATTAAAAAAAAAAACAGAAGAACTGCCATGAAATCAATATCCACTTACAGTAACTCTACATAGGATTTTAGAGACTGTAAATATTCACAAAACATACAGCTGATCATTCTCAAGAAAAGCAGTTGGTAGACTTGAACTGCCAACCTTCCAGTTAGTAGGCTGATTCCTAAATAAGGCTATCTCATCCCCTGGACAGAATTTTAAGAGACCTGAATATACTGATAAGAGTTCTTGTGACACAGTGGCTAGGTACTCAGCTGCAAATCTAAAAGTATTAAGCATTGACAGATGTGGAGTGATCTCTAGAACACCCTTCATGAAGAAATCAAAAGATCATTTAAAAAGAAGGAAAGAAGAAACTATCAAAGTGGATGGCAGAGGAGACTCTAAAACTTGCTCTTGATAATAAGAATAGCTAACATCAATGGAAGACATGATGAAGTCAAGTTGCTGAACAGAAAATACCAAAGGGCAGCTCAAGAAGACAAAGTAGGACATTATTATGAAATGTGTAAGGACCTGGAATTGAAAAACCCAAAAGGAAGAACATATTCACTGCCTACTGAAAGAACTGAAGAAAAAATTCAAGCCTCAACTTGCAATATGAAAATATTCTTTGGAAAAAAATATTGAACTTTGTAGGCAGCATTAAAAGAAGATGGTAAGAATATGGAGTCACTGTACCAAAAAGAACTAAGCAAAATTCAACCACTTCAAGAAATAGTATATACGGAAGAGCCAGTGATTCCAAAGGAGTTAGTTCAAGCTGCACTGAAGGCATTGGTCTAAAACAAGAATCCAGAAATTGACAGAATACTAACTGAAATGTTTCAGGAAGCTGAAGAAATCTTGGAAGCACTCCCTTATTTATGCCAAGAAATTTGGAAGACATCTATATTGCCAACTGACTGACAGAGATGTATATTTTTAACTACTCCAAAGAAAGGTGACACCCCCGATGCAGAAATTATCAAAAAATATCATTAATATCACATATAAGTAAAACTTTGCTGAAGATCATTCAACAATGATTACAGCCATAGATGGGCAGGGAGTGGCCAGAACTTCAAACCAGACTCAGGAGAGCATGTGGATATCAGATGGTTCTTGGCCAAAATCTTCCCAACTGCGCCAATAAGTAACATAATGAAAAAGGGAGAAAGATTAGAGTTGTCAAGGATTTTTTTTCTTGCTTGTACCCACAATCAATGCTCATGGAAAAAGCAATCAAGAAATCAAATGACTTATTGTATTGGGTAAATCTACTGCACAAGACCCCTTTAAAGAAGTGGATGTGAACCTATTTTTCTACCAACAGCCATTGGGATATTTATAGCATCATTTGAGGGTCACATTGATCAAACAGTTAATTAACTCACTTCTAATGTGATTACTAGAACCATTTCTCTTCGGTGAGGTGTGTGTGTTGATTAGTTGGCATTGATGATATTTTTAAATCTTATCATGTCCTTGGGCTGGATAGTCCCCATCCCCTGATTGAAAGTGTAGAACAATAAGGATTTCACTTTGAAGACCACAGTGCATGTGAGCCATAACAGGGTCGTCTTCTCATATGCATGTGCAAGTTGGGTAGTGAGTAAGGAAGGCCAAAGAAGAACTGGTACATTTGAATGGCAGTGCTGGTGAAACATATTGAAAGTACCATTGACTTTCAAAGAACAAACAGGTCTGTCTTGGAAGAAGTACACCCCTGATGCTTCTCAGAAGTGAGAACGTCAAGATTTCCTCCCACATACTCTGGGCATGTTATATCAGTAGACTTCAAGTATGACTTGCCCTCCAGTTGATTCTGACTCATGTTGAGCCAATAGGACAGAGTAGAACTCCCTCTGTGGGTTTGGGGGAACAGAAAGCCTCATATTTCCCACATGGAGCAGCTGGTGGTTTCAAATGCCAACCTTTTGGATGGCAACCCAAAATATAACCCTCTGCACCACCAGGGCTCCTCCAGGAGAATCTAAGCCCTGGAAAGGGGGCATCAGTCACGGTAAAACAAAGCACCGTGAAAGAAGGATAGGCACAATGGCTACAGCAGTGGGCTCGAACATAACAGTTGTGAGGTTGGCGCAGGACCAGGTGGTGTTGTACTATTTTGTACATAGAGTCTCTATTCATTGGAAACAGTCCTACAGCATCTTACAACAATTTAAAGGTCAGTGATGCAAGTCCCTGAATTGCTATGCAAGGTAAAGATACTGGCAGTCTGCATCTGTAAAGATTACAGTATTGGTAGCTCTGGAAGGTTATTCTTCTCTGTCCTATAGGGTTGCTTTGAGTCAGAACTAGACAGCAGGGCATTTGGAGTTTCCCGCAACTGAAGTTTACTTAGTTTACTGCAGTACAGAGGAGCCTGGTGTTTCTATTCAGGTCTTGTGGATGCTACCTTTCTACATCTCCAGCTGATGCAACCACATAGGCAGCTTTTCAGGAGTGCCTTTCATGCACTCTTTTCCCTTTCCACATCCTATTCATGCTCGAGGCCCAATCAAATCCTTCAATGAAAGGTTCTCTGATACAGTTATGTATTTTTAGTCAATAGTACATGGTTTCATAATTTTCTCTCCTTCTTTGTCTTGAGGTGTTCTTCCAAACAGGGCCAATGGTTTATGTTTTTGATGGAATCTGTGACTTCTAAGTGACAATTTGTGAATAATTCACTAAAAAATAGTCATCAAATAGCTTCTCCTCCTGGAATCAGCCTATTAGCATATGTGTTAGTCCGGGTAGACTAGAGGAACAAATTTCATAGACACGCATATGGATATAAGGAAAGGGTTTATGTACAAAAGGAATGTGACACTAGTAAGGCATCCCAATCCAGTCCAGTGCAAAGTCTTAAGTCTGATATTAACCCATATGCCTGAAATCAGTCTACAAAGTCTCCTTCCGACTCATGAAGTCACAGGTCAGTGGGTGCAGAATTCCGGTGCTGGCAGGGATCTCCCCATGGCTCCTCGATTCCAGGGCTCAGGGTCCATCAACAGCATGCCACTCCAGCTTCAGAGGTCTGGCTCCATCAGGGCAAAGGCGTGTGGTCTCTCCGCTAGCTCCTCCAGCTTCTCAGATGCTGCCACCTTGTCTTTTCCATGATTCCTCATCTCTGAGATTAACTTCCAACAACTGGAGAAGATAGCTTCTCATCTTCATGAGGGAAATATCGCGAAATTTCCCAGAAGTCTCAGGAGAAAGCCATGCCCACATAGAGGCCTCATTGGCTGCTCAATGGCTATCTCCAGATTAACAGGCTAGACTCCACCCCTACATTTCAATCATAAAATTAACATAAGCACATGACTACCACAGCATATAACCTAGTTCTGTGGAATTTGTTGACATATCTTTCTGACTCCATATAATCAGACCTTAAGGGGCTGGATTTTACTCTTAGGAAGCTTGAAAATTTAAAACATCAGCAATGCAAATGTGGTATTTGGAAAGTGCTATCATATATCTATATATATATATCTTTCTATATACATATATATGGCTTAGTAAATTAAGTACTGGGTTACTGTGATTTGGAATCCACTCAACTGCATTGATCACACAACAAACACACACACACACACACACACACACACACACCAGATCCAACCAAGAAAGAGCAAGCACATGCTCACGGTGAGGTGATGCTTGGACTGTGCCATATGTCTATAAACAGATTAAACACAAACGAAGTTCCTAACACCACACTCACGGCCATCACATCTGTTTCTGATTCATGAGGACGCTGAAGAACAGGACAGAACTGCCCCAGGGGACTTGCAACACTGTAGAAAACTGCGTCTTTCTCTTGTGGAGTGGCTGGTCCTTCTGAACATATGACTCTGTGACCAGCAGCCTAGTCCATGATCACTACACCCCCAGCAGATTACATACAGGCAGTGCGAGGAGGAGAGCCTGGGGTAAGATGCACTTGTGGAAAGGGATGAAGCCTGTCTTCAAGCTTTCCAGCCTTAAGCCGTCAAGACTCTGAGCAACAAGCATCGAGGAGAGAAAGAAGAATGGCTTATTTAAAAAAGGAAAACAATACACAAAAGAGGTAAAAGTGCAAGAGCCCTGGTGGGCTGGAATTAGAAGTGAACTGCTAACCTCAAAGTGGGCAGTTTGAAACCATCAGCCTCTCCCCAGGAGAAGCATGGGGTTTGTCACTCTCATAAGGAGTTACAATCTTGGAAAGGTAATGGGACAGCTTTTCCTCTTCCATGGGATTGATGTGAGTCAGAGTCAACAATACGGCAGTGATTTTTTTAGCACATGGAGGCGACCATCTAACATAATGTGGTCTCTAAGGCTAGTGGCTTCTTCCACTAGCCTACACTTGAAATGATACCATTTAAAAAAAAAGCATTTGACTTACAGCTTTGCTCCTGTTGAAATGGAAATTCCTGTCAATCACACACCCCTGGATTCATCTCATCCTTACCTGGGAACACTCTGTGACGGGCCTCTGGGGGGTGGGGTGGGGGCACAAAAAGTTCTCAGAAGCAAGAGGCACTACTGCATCCGAGGGAATACACTTAGCACCTTGCAGAGAGTGGAGGTCGTTCCTTTCATTTGCTACAGTTGAAAGGAAAATAAATACAGTCTGTCCTTTCCCGGCCTATCCTGATGAGGAGTTTCTTGGCTCACTCGTTCACAAAGAAAGCAACCCTACTCCCCAGGAGATGGCCTTGTGGTCTCTGCTGGCCCTGAGAGGGAGGGTGCTGAGGTCCAGGCCCAGGATTTTCTTCCGACTCCCTGTGTGGCCTGTTGCCATTCTCCAAACAGCTTTAGTTCCCTTGTATGTCAAACCAAGATAAATACCTAACTTCCCACCTCTCTGGAGCAGTACACAGCTTCATTCTGGCCACTTGTAGTAGTGTTTGTCCAAGAGCCATAAGAAGAAGCCTTTGGGGGTGTTTTTAAGAGTCATTATTTTGACTACTAACATTTTCGTTATGATAGGGGGCAATATGTAGAAGTGAAAGGACAGAAAGATGTATTGAGAGAGTGGGAACATAGAGAGCATGGCAACTTTGCTCAGAGAAGCAGTGTTTGTAGTGGAAGAGAAATACAGGAGAGGGCTCGGGGTTGAGGTGCGAGGGGAGAAGTCTGCAATTGGTACCAGATGCCACGAGAAACTAACGACCTGACAAACACCATCCCCATAAAACAAATTCCTTAAAAAGGAAGCAAATGGAAATATAAGCTAGTGAAAGAATTTGCAACAACTGCCCTAAAACCATTTCTCACTTCATAAACAGGTCTGGTTTTGGTGCTTGTTTTTTGGTCTTATTTCATGCCACTTCCCACCCCCCACCCCCCGCCGTGAGTTCCCCTGTTTCAATGCGCCTCCCTTACTGCCAGTGCTGGCTGGACTGTTCACACTTGTCGTCAAAGCAACAGTGGTTAATGGAACTCAATTGATGGAAGGAGGCTCATTCAGAGTAGTTGTTTTGTGTCTTGTCTCTGCACGTATTTGTCCTCCGTGATGACATGAATTAATCAGAGGGAGTCGCTGACAAATAGCACGTGCTCATTCACATTAATTTCTTGGCAATGTCTTGACAACACTTGGAACTGTTAATGATTTTCTGTTTTCTAATCCTTAATGATCAGTACACTGAAGACAAGATTAGGTTTCGTGGACCTCAATGACCAGTGTCATTGCTGGAAACCTGCACTCTTGTCATCGTCGCTGATCTGTGCCGTTGCGCCTGTTCCAACAGACTCGTGGACAACAGAATGAAACTCTGATTGGTCCTGTGCCAGTCTTACAATTTTTAAATCCCTAAGTCATGTGTTCTGATCTCATCCCATCAACAACAGTTAGATGATAACTCTTTTATCCAGATAAGCTGAAGGAAGACCAGAGACAGAGAGCTATTCCATATGTTCCATACCCCAGGATCTGTGTGACATTAAGGGACTCTGCTGATAATTAACAATCCCCCACAATTCATTGACTTCTTGCTCTTCAGATCCTAGGAAGTGAATCTGTAGCTAATTCATCACAATAGGGAATAACTAGGGTTTCACAAAGTAAAAGAGTTTGCTTTACACTACTCAATTCAAATCCCTCCATTCAATCCCTAAGAAACATATGAAAAAGAAACAGAAATGTCACTGACATTTAATATAAATGCTGCAGGTTACAAGGGTTAGGGGCAGAACATTTCTGATCAGTGGTTTTAATGGACTCTCAATGATCTCTAGACAGTTTGCACATATTCAATGACATTTATTTTGCACATTCTTTTCTTGTTGCCCTGCCTTTTGAAGAAGTAACTGATCATTAGCAATACAAAAGCAAGCAGAAAAAATTAATAATGACAAGATGCCAGAAGTCACTTTGGCCAGGATATAACAGTCCAGACAATAGCATCCAGAAAAAATTAGTCTTTTGGATTAGACTATGACAAAACTAGTACTTAGACTAGGACTAAATTCATTAAGGAATATTATATTAATATCTTATATTATATACCTAGTGTTCAGTTTTGCATGCAGTAGGTGCTCAGTTAATGTTTTTAATTGACTCGAATGAACGAATGACTGAACATACAAATGGCTAAATCATTGCTTGAGAATGACATATTTATACTTCATATCCTCATCTGTCCTTTAAAATCTTAGCATATTTCCTGCTTCCCTAGTCATTGCCTATTCCTGTTGTGTATATTTTGAAACTATTTAACTCAGAAAATCATTATTTTGCATACTATATAGCAAGGGATATGATATGTATGAAAGTGGGTGAGACTCAGCTTTTGTCTTTAAGAAGTTCATACTCTAAGTGCAGATTAAGAATTTAGGAGGCATTCAAGTACCAATTCCTTGCTTTGGTGGATGAAAGGAAGAACGAATGAGTGAGCGAGCGCATGAGCGAAGCCATCAGTAACCAGGAACTCCATAATTGACAGTGAGGCAAGACGAAGTGGGAGAAGTATAGCAAGAGTGTGGCCAGTTAAGAACTCACCGGGGAGAACCTGCAGAGGGTTCTAAAGGAACTTCTTGAAAAAATAAGACCTTTGAGAAAACTCAATAAATTGAGTCAAGGGATAAAAGGGGGAGACCAAAAGAAATGTGTTTAAACAGTGGGCAGGTCATTGTGGTGGAACCGCGCCATTTTTGGTGGAGTTTGGGAGGTAGCAACAATAGCTATCAGCTTTTGAATGTCTATTGTGTGCCAAAGCAGCCCAGGTGGCATAGTTGGGTACATCTTGGATTGCTAAGAACAAAGTGAGCAGTTCAAACCCCATCAGTCATTCCATGGAGAAAGGACAAGGCTTTCTGCCCTTAGAACGATTTCAAGTCTCAGAACCACCAGAGGACAGACAGTTCTACTCTGTCTTGTAGGGTGACTGTCAGTTGGAATGGACTTGGTGGCAGGGTTTTGTTGTTGTTGCTGTTGGGATTGTGTGCCGGTCACTATACTAACCCTTCTCATCATTTATTCATATTTTATAATTATCACTACTCTTTCCTGTGGGAACTGTAGTTTCTTGGGGTGCAGTGCCTTGAGGCACACAGCTCAAAGTCACAGTGTGGAGATTTGAAACCAGACCACTTGACTGCTAAGCAATAGATTGGCAGTCCACGTCCATCGAGAGGGGACAGTCTATGTTCGATTCCGATTCAGCCATTGACTACCCTGTGGGACACACTCCACTCTTCGAGGCATGCCGTCACCAGGAGTCAGAGTAGGCTACCTGCCAGCTGATACTGGGACTAGTACTGTGCCTGATGGAAAAGGGGACTCATTTGTGGAAGGGAGTACATGCGATTTATATTTAATTTGACAGGGAATGAGGATGCAATGTTTAAAAGTCCTCTCCAAGGCTTATCTTTATGAGAGCAGACAGGATAGATTTTCTTCCAAGAATATATATTGTTTCAAACAGCTCATTAAAAGGTGACTTTTCAATGAAGTTTTATTTTTTTAACATTGCAAATAATAATATTTTAATGCTCTTTGGGGCACTTGTGAATTTGAAGGTTTTCTTAAAAAGTGTTTTGTTGTGATTTGAATGAAAGTTTATAGAACTTGGTTTCCATACAACAATTCATGTGCATTTTGATTTATGACATCGACCGCAACTCCTTCAATAGAACACCACTCTTAGCACATCCTCCCCATGTTTGCTAGTTCCATTCGTTCTTTCTTATTCCTTCCTCCTTTCTGAGCTGTGTTCTTGGACAAATGATGCCCTGATCTCACACGGCTGCTTGTGCTATGGAATATGTACCACTTGGTGTTACAGTCAGCCTGTTTATGGATTGGCTGAGGGTGGACATCAGTTCCAGGCCTGAAAGCTGTTTAACAGCTATTATCTCTGGAGTTCTGCCAGTCTCTTTCATACCGGTAAGGCTGGTCCTTTGTGATTTTTGTTTGTTTGTTTGTTTGAATTAATAGTAATTTTAATGATAATGCATCTTTTCAGAGGGGAGATTTTAGCAATTAAAAAATATGCTGTGGGCTGAGCCCCGGTGGCGTAGTGGTTGTGCGCAGGACTGCGGCCCCCTGGGACGGTGGTTCAATTCCAGCAGTGGGACTGGGCCTCCTATTCCCACCACCAGAGAGCAATGATGCCCCAAAAACCAAATATATATATATGCTCTGAAGAAATATGCTCAAGCGGTGAATTGGTTGAAAAACCTCCAGGCTTAAAAATCTAGTACCTTAAGATAAAGTGAAGTGAACCGATGAATTCAAAGAGGAAAAAGAAAGATGTCAGGGCTCCAATCTTTTTACGCTTCATAGCTTCATGGGGGATGGTGAATGTGACATCTGAAGTGGCTCTTTGATTTCGGTATCACCCTTTACGGGCCACTCTGAGTCACAGTGGGGTGGGGTGAGTCAAAATCAACTCTATGGCAGCGAGTTTGCTGTTTAGTTTTTTGGATGAGTCAGATGGCAATTGGTTTTTGGTTTAGCATTCCATGCATTGCAGCAAAATAAACTAGTGATATAGATACATAAAGTATAGGAAAGGGGAAGGAATTTCCTTATGGTCATTCAAAATTCTTTTAGCATGCATACCTTTAAAGTAATTTGAAAGCTATGAGTTTAGATGGTGTAATTAACATAACATGTTTATGTTCTGGACACTCTTCTTCATACATCATGTGAATTAAATCAGTTCACCTCCTAATGCACTCCTGTGAGGGATGTGCCCTCCTAACTGACCTTTTACAGGAGTAAACTAATATGCTGGAGAAGAGATACCTTGCCCCAAATCACCCAGGTAAGGAATGGAAGAGACACGGGTGATTTGTAGCCTCTTCAGTTCTGCCTGAAGTGCCTGTATGGCCCAGCAGGTTAAGCTTTGGGCTACTAACAGAAAGACCAGCAGTTCAAACCCACTGGCCACTTCACAAAAGAATGCTGAAACAGCTGACTTTCATAAGAATTATAGTCTCAGAAACCCGAAGGAGCATTTCTGTCCTAGCAGGTTGCTCTGGTTCGGGAATCCACTCGAGAACAATGGGTTTACATTTTGGGGTTTATGATTCTATCTTGGCAAAAGGGTAGCCTTCTTCCTGCCCTGTCACAGACTGGTTGAGGTTCCTGTTCATGCTGATTCCAGACTAACAGTCTCTGAACTCCGGTCCGAGCACACCACTTAGCTCTTTCTTTGTCAAGGGGTTGTCTCTAGCCCATTCTGGGTACCCTTTCTGATCAGCCAGTGCGAATAGTCAGTGGTGTATCTGTGGCTACATCAGTTGTTAAAATAGACCCTTATTCAATCACAGCACAAACCCCTGACAATCATCTCAATTCTGATGTGGACTAACCCTAAGCATAGCTTACAATGACCGCATAAGAGGGCTAAGGCTGTGATCTTTACAAAAAGTGATTGCCACCCCTCCCCCCTGAGGAGCGACTGGTGGGTACACACCCCAGACCTTCTGGTTGGCAGTTGAGTGCTTAGACTCTGTGCGCCTAGGGAGTCTCATTGGTAACAGTGGATGTCTTTCTCGCTACGTCAGTTACTCAAGCTTTTCACACCACCTCCTGGCCCGAAACCTCCCTGTGATTAAAAAAAATAATAAGTAAAAAGATGAAAAGATAAATGTTGACATAGGGAGGTCCCTCTAAGATTCAACTCCTAAACTTTTCCCAGGTCTGTTCTGATTCTTTGGGAGCCACTGTTTTATCAGTGATTTGAAGCATCTCCCCCAACCCATTAATTTCTAAAAACACCCTTCTACCTCATCCTGTCATGCTAAATCTACCTCTTCCTAGAACTGCCACAGAAAGTCAATTACACTCTTCAGGCTTACTATGTGGCATGGTTTCAGGCAACATAAAAGAAGAGGGGAAAAATAAACAAACTCAATGCCACCCATGGACATAGTACTTAAGAAGTCAGTTTGGGAGAACCATTTATTCTCTCCAATTTGGAGGCAATTCCCCAGGGGAACTGTGAAGTCACCCTGGTTGCCGATTGGTTCATAGTCAACCCTAAGGCCCTTCTCTCTCTTTCCTTCCTAGCTGTGTCCGTCAGCCTTGTGGGGTGCAGGGCACCTGTGCACCGTTGCTGCTCAATCACACTGCTGTGGTGAATTGTACCTCTGGTGACCCAGGTCACATGGCCTGTGCTGTCACCTGTGAACGTGGGTTTGTCCTCCAGGCCAGCAGTGGACCATACCTCAGGCCCATGCAGGTGAGTTGGGGTCCGTGATCATTCGGAATAAATTCTTGGTTAGGGGGGCAGCTTGATTGGGGGTGGGCAGGTGGGAATACATTATTTCAAAGGGAAAAGTAGGCTCTCTAGCCAATAAAGACGAGGAGCCGCCTTGCGATGCAGGGTGTACAGGCGCTTGTGCAGTTCTAAACATCTAGGAAAAGACTTTCTCAATTCTTCTTGTTTTGTCTTCCCATCAGAAATTATGTCCCCACTTTTGCATCCAGAAGAGAATGCCACGGCGTAGATTTTCTGGGAAAAGAGGCTGTCATCAGCATGTCTGTTGTTCACTGCCCCGTGGCCCCAGCCTTCTAACAGGAAAGCTGGGAAGGACACTCTGATTTTCTCCCTCAGAGTCTTCAGTCTCTAACTAATGAGGGTGTTCTGTCTAGCTTTGGTTCAAATTCCAAAATGTTTACTAGCTATAGGACTTTAAAGGTGATTGGGAGATCGAAGGATAGGTTGAACAAAGAAGAAAGATTCAGAATGCAGATGTGAAATAAGATTTTGGCTCCATTGCACACTGGATGTGTAACTTTGAAGCAAAACAATACAAAATTAACTCATGAAGCTCATTTCCACTTTGGTAAAAATGACTAAAACAGGCTCATTTGTTTCACTGAGACGTGAGGATGACTCATAGACGAGGGGGATTCCAGTAAAACGATAGGTACAAAGCCCTCTAGACTCTTAGCTAGTCTTTTTTATGAGCAGTATATTGGATTCCCAACTAAGAATTTCCATTTTCCATCTTTCTTTTAAAAAGCTCACAGTATTCTAGTGAGGAATTTTGAACTCAAAGTCAACCCCTAGAAAATAGCATCGTAGGCTGAGAGAGAGGAGACAATGGGGAACATGTCATGGTGCACAAGGTGAGCGTGACAAAGACTGGTACCATGAGCAAAGAGTGGGTGGAAGTATATTGGGTGAGCAGCTCTCCATCATTTCAAGCATAGGTTCCCCGATCACAATGATCTACCTATAACCCCTTCTCTGAGGGACGGGCAACAGAAAAGTGGGTGAAGGGAGACATCAGTCAGTATAAGACAGGAAAAAATAATAGCAATTTATAAATTATGAAGGGTTCTTGAGGGGGGGTGGAGAAGGGAGGAGTGGAGATGAAGAGCTGATACCAAAGGTTCAAGTAGAAAGAAAATGTTTTGAAAATGGTGATGGCAACAAATGTACAAATGTGCTTGACACATGGATGGATGGATGGGTTGTGATAGGAGCTGTATGTGCACCCAATAAGATGATTTTAAAAAACAACCATCGTGTCTCAAACTTGTTTGGTCTACCATCCCATTTTAAGAAAACAAACAAAAACCCTCAATGCATGCTCACGCCCATTCCTACAGTTAAAAAAGTTGTACACTATAGCCCACAATCCAGGGTAAAGTGTAGTTATCTGCTTTTACAGCTCCCTGGATCCTTCCAGCAGCCCCAGCAGGCAGTTGTCACCCAAATTAGGAAACACTGATTTGGAAGATTCTTAACAGGTTAGAAAACCATGGGAAAATTCAGAATCCAGAGGGTCAGAATTTAATGATTCTTTTCTCTTTTCCTTTAATTATGGAAACTATATATTTTACAAAACATAAATTTTCACCAGTACAACTCTGTTGCTATTTGTTTTCATCATGCAGTGCAACAATCACCATTATCCATCTATAGTACTATTTGACAACAACCTTCACAGAAGAAAAGCTCAGTATTAGAGACACAACCCTTGGTTTCAGGTTAAGTCTCAAAGCACCATTTTGTAGCTCTCATGATAATCTCACTGATATTGAGTCCAATCCAGTGGGTTTCTGAAGCTAATAACTTTATAGGAGTAGGAAGCTTTGTCTTGCTCCCAATGGATAGCTGGTGGTTTCAAACTACTGACCTTGAGGTTAGTAGCGCAACTTATAACCATTACACCACCAGGGCTCATTCAGTCTAAAGATAGAAAGAAAAGAGGTTGGGACTGAATCCACAGATTTCACAGAGGGAGGAATCGAACTCACAGAAAGAATTACAAATGGGAAGAGAAGAAAAGATGCCATTAGCAAGGTGTTTTCATTAGGAGCAAACTCTGGACAAAGCAGACAATACTGAATGCAACCAAGGCAAAAATCCAACCATTTATGCAGAGTCTGGAGGCATTCTCTCAATGCAGAGATGACCCTTGTGGTGTGAACTGGCCTCCCAGGCTGTGATGGGAACGTGAGGGGTGGGATCAGTTGACTGGCCCTGCCTGTCACCAGTGACAGGCCCCACTAAGGAAATTGTACAAGCCTGACTCGTGATCACAAGACAGTGGGGATAATTGCATTTTGTTGACACAAGAGCTGAAGCTAAACAGAAAAATGTGTCTGGCTGCAGTTGGGTCCCTCTGGCAGGCAACAGGGAAACATTGGGAAGCCTGGAAATGCTGCTAGCCAAGAGCTGGTGTCAGGGGGTGACAGGTGTTTTCACCAGCCATTTTACCTTTGGCTTCGGAGCCGCCGTGGTCTCTTGGCAGGAGGGCCAATTCGACCACAGCATCTCCCTTCTTGATCTTTGGCCTCTGGTAACTGGGCAGCAGCAAACGAGACTCCTGTGCTTTTTCCCAAACAGACTTTGTTGGTTAAGCCCCTCTCATTCTCCTTTCTCTTGATCCCCACCATTTCCTCCTACCTTCCTCTGGCTGCTAGGAAGTCCTGGTTGTCGTTCCAAGGGTCTTTGTGGTGCTACGTAACCAGTGAAGCTGCAAATGCCCTAGCTCTCTGCCCAAGGAGGACCAGCACCTCGTCCAGCCCCTGTGGGTGCACTGCTGCTTTGTCCCAGTAGCAAATAGGATAGATAGTAGAGTGCTTGGATGTACTTCTTCTCCGTTGTCTCCTTCTTTGATTTATTGCTTGCATTCTTGTTATGGTATGCGCTCCAATTCTGGTGGAGTGAGATAGGATATGACAAATAATGGTCTATCTCTTGCCTTCCTTCCTTTCCTGCCATCTCCTGCTGGACATCAGTCTTCCTTCAGAGAGTTCCTGAGTCCTGGTCTCCACATGCATTTGGCAATTCTGATGGAATCTCAGCTCCTTCAGGGCACCTGGTCTTACCCATATCTAGTACAGAGCTTGGCCCTTCATAAATGTTTATTCATTGAATCAATGGTTATATACTCTAGAGCTAAGAGCCCTGGTACCACAAGGGGTTAACCACTCCAACGTCCATAGTTCAAACCCACCCAGGAGCCCTGAGGGAGAAAGATAGGGTGGTCTGCTCCCCTAAATATTGTAGCTTAGGGGCTGAGCCCTGGTGGCTTAGTGGTTGTGTGCAGGATTGCGGCCCACAGGGCTGATGCTTCAAATCTAGCAGCAACTCTCCAGGAGCAAGGCTGGGCTTCCTACTCCCACCAGGGGGCAATGATGCCCCCCCAAAAAAAGATTGTAGCTTAAAAAACCATCTAGGATATTTGTGCTATGTCTCCCAAATCACTTGTCAGGGAATCCCGTGCCTAACAAATCATCATGGGTCTGATAGCTGCAATTGTACAGTGATAATAAGTAAAGATTATAGTAAAATCATATGAAATATGAGATATAGAAGAGAGATTGAAATAATGGAGTTGGACACATTTCATGGTAGCATGCTCACCTCAGTCCTGCTTGGTGGTTCAAGTGGAGAGAGAGAGAGAGAGAGAGAGAGAGAGAGAGAGAGAGAGCTTCTTTATTGCTAACCAAGGCTTAAATCTCTTTTTTGGTGGGGGAGGGCCATGCAAGTCGCCTAATTACAAGTAAACACAACACAGGAAGGAGTTGTGCTATAGGTAATATAATATTGGGAGGGGGGTGATCTAGGGGTACAAAAACTATAAGAAGAGGAGGGTTCAGGTATATACATCTGACAAGATGGGTGGATCCCTCATTTATGAAGGAAGCCTAATTTTGGATGTCACTGAGCAGGTTTGATCTGGTCTCTGGATCTTCAGATCCAGAGGGTGTGAACCCCACCTACAGGGACCAGACTAATGACTGAAAACCTTCAGGGAGAAGTGGTCCTGATAACCTCCCACCATGTGTTGGCAAATAGCCTCTCATGTTTGGCAAATCTTTGGGGGAGACAGAACTGGGGAAAAGTTTTGTTATAATCCATAGTCACTATGAATCCGAGTCTACGTGGTGTCACCTAACAACAACAATGACAGCTCCAGGACCACCCTTAAGGAGATGACAGGCTCAGGGGAATGTTGAGAATCAAAACCCGTCAAGGACGGAAAAGGCCCGTGCTTGCTTTAACTCCCAGTATTTCTTAGATACTATGCATCATGCTCAGTGGAATTTTTTATTTTTATTATTTTTTCAGCAGTATCAGCAGGTGGCTGAACAGATAATAGATAGTATGCTCAAAAGTGACTAATTTGAGGAGAACGTAATAAAGGGACTATTTACAGAGGTATCAGTTGGGGCCTAAAAAAAATCACAGAAAATATTGTACTCTCCCAGGGCAATAGGTTGGTCTGGGTAAGCACTTCTAGTTCTTAAAGGATGAGTCTGCAGAGCAGTGAGGGCAAGAGCAGTGGGAGAAGGCTTTCCAGTGATGTGGCCAATTGGCAGCACCTATTCAGGGAGATAAGCATCCAGCCTCTCTGTACTCCACCATCACCAGTTTCCTGCTAGTGTGTCCCAAGGTCTGAGTCCAAGCACAAGCCAAATAGTGTGAAGTTCTCACAGGTCAGCATTCCATGGCCCAGAACAGGATGGGAGAAGATAGGCAAAAGATCCTGGAGACTACATGGAGGGCATCCGTCCAGGAGAATGGAAGAAGTGTCTCCACTGGTGATTTTCTTACATTTCATCAGCAATAGACCTCAGCCTTGTTAGTCTGGGAGATCTGCAGATGGTGAAAACAGGTGATGTGCTTGGTCGCCAACCAAGAAGTTAAAGGCTTGAGTTTATCCAAAGACACATCTGAAAAAAATCTGGAAAACCAACCATTGAAGGCCACATGGGGTATGATTTGACAGACACATACACACACATGGTATGGTCATGATTTAAATGGATCTAAAGGCAAGTAGTTATTGTGAGACTATAAAGACAGCAATGTATGATCTAGGTAGATTAAAGAAATAAATCAATAGAAACTCATATGTGTATAAGAGAGAGCTTTATTTACAGGATAATTGTACACTAAGAAAGCAACCCAACCCAGACCAGTCCAAACCCCTAAGTCTGATGTTAGCCCATATTCCAATACCAATCTATAAAGTCCTCTTCAGACTCACAAAACATTGCAATGCCGCCAAATGCAGGACAATCCGAGGTTAGTGAGTAGAAAGTCTTTGGATCCAGTGGTGTTGTAAACATCTCATTGCTGATCAGGGTCTCCAGGTGGCTTCTTCAGCATCCAGGGTTACATCATTGTAGGTTCATGTGGCTTCCCCTCAGAGAGGTCTCGCAGTGGGGAGCAGAGAGAGAAATGTCTCTCACCTTCAAGGAGGAAATTCAGGATTTTGCAAAATTCTCAGGAGAAGGCCATGCCCACACAGAGGCCTCATTGGCTAAGATTTGATTGGCAGATGGACTCCACGCCTTCACTCATAATCCTCTAAAAATGACATAAAATTATGTAACCATCGCAAAGGAGATGTATGAAAAAAGAAAGAAGAAATCATTTTATTTGATTGAAATATTTGGACAGATAATCTCAGGAACTTTAATAAAGTCTATAAATGATCAAGATATACTTTTCTATGTGACCTTGACATAGGAACCTTCTCTGTTTCTAGAAGGAAATTCTGCTGACATGTTCCTCTGGTCACTGGGACTGGGCAGTGAGCTGTGCACCCCTTGATTGTGGCATTCCAGACCAGTCTTTGGTGAACTACGCAACCTTCTCCTGCTCAGAGGGAACAGGCTTTCTCCAGCGCTGCTCCATCTCCTGTGTCCCACCAGCCAAGCTTCAAGGTACTGTCGGAGCCACACGAACTGTATGCAAGGGCTTTTAGTTTCATCCTACTTTGGGTACACTGATTGCTAATATGATCAAGACATCAGTGTCAGCTAGCTAGACTCCAAGGTGAATAGGCTCAATTAAAACACAGAAGGAAAGTCAATGTTTTTCTCATTGATAAGGTCTTTCAAGTGCCACTTGGCACGCACATTTAAACTTAAAATGCATGATATTTTAGTGAAGTATTGCTTATTCCGTTTTGTAAATGAGAAAATGGTTACGTAAGCTTTCCCTCATCAGAATTAGTAAAGAATGGACGACAAGCTATCCTCTGTTCTCGATGACCCCATTGCTTTGCTTTCTGCCTTCCTCCCCAAGAAGTCTCAGATTTCCGTGTGTCTACCAGTTACCCAGGAGACTTATTACAGAGGCAAATTGCTCCTCCTTCACTCCAAGCAAAAGTCTGCTGTTATGGGTAGGCCCTGGGTGACTCTTCGAGGACCCTGACATTACACGTTACACTGAGGCATGTTGTCTGATCGTTTAGCACAGAACTGTGGGTCTGAGTTTCCTTGGTTTAATCCTGACTCTGCTCCTTATTAACCTGGGCAAGTGACTTAACCCCAATTTCCTCATCTGAAAAAATGGGGAGTGACAACATTTTCTATTTCAGATGATTTAAGGTTTGAAGTTTACAAAGTTTAAAACATGTCAAATATTTTCAGCAGTGCCTAGGCATATAATAAACACTGTAATCGTGCCATCTGCCCTTTAGAATGTTTTCCATTATAGCATCATTTCTACCTTTTGGTACTGTGGGTAGGAAAGTAGGTAATGACTTGTTTGGTAGCCCCTCTTTCAAAAATCACATGAAGAAAGATTTACCCAACCTTCATTGGGATGGGAGCACTTGAGTGGTGCAATTAATTAAGTGCACGATCAAGACTAACCGAAGTGTTGACTGCTTGAACTTCAGATACAGATGCCTCAAAAAAAAGTGTCCTGGCGGTCTGCTTTCTCAAGGTCACAGCCCTGTACACCCAATGAGCACTGTTGTATTTTGCGCACAGGGCACACAGCTGGCTTATCGTTGGTTTATCCTGCCTATGAATCCACATCAGATGCGCCCTAGGTGAAAAGATATTGTGGGGTAAACATTTGACCTGAGAGTTTAGATAAGCAGCACAATAAAGAACAATGTAGCTTTCTGGGCACGCCAACATGTGGGCAGGTTTCCATCTCCCCACCTTCTAGCATTGTCTTGTTTCTGTAGAAATGTTTTTGACCTCTCTGTTCTGAGCAGTCTGTGTTTCTCTTTCCTGGAGTCAGGACTGAGTCCTTGGCTGACCTGTCTTGAAGACGGGCTCTGGTCCCTCCCAGAAGCCTACTGCAAGCTGGAGTGTGATGTGCCTCCAGTTATACTCAATGCCAACTTGCTCCTGCCTCACTGCCTCCAGGGCAACCATGACGTGGGCTCTGTCTGCAGATATGAATGCGAGCCAGGCCACTATGTGGCAGAAAGTGCGGGGAGTAAATTCAAAAAGTAAGTCAAACCGTTTCTGACCTTGTAGTCCTATCTACCTTCACATCTTCCACTGGTATCCTCCTTTGCAAATCCCAAGGACAGAGCTATAGAAATAATGTGAGGACCTTTGAGGTCTTCCATTGCTTGCTGTGCTGGTTTCTCTGTATGACCTCTCTTGATGGGTAAAGGGATATTCCCCAGTCATAACAAACGGGACTACTGTGCTTTCAGGAAAGACAGTCTCTCAACACAGGCGATTCCTCATTTTCCCTTGGATACTTTGAAATCAAACTTTCCTGCAGGTTGTTTTTCTGAAACGTAAAATGCTTGGAGCTTCCCAAATCGCGTGCTGTCTAAATCCATGTCTGCATGGAAACGTCCTCACCTGTACACTCCTCCAGCCTCAGGATAAACTGCATGGCATTGCCCTCAGTTCAGGCACTTATCATCTGTGGAATGTTGGGAAAGCTTCTTTCTCTATCTCAGTTTTCTCATCTGGAAGATGGACGTCACAATAGTATCTACCTCAGAGGGCTAGTCTAGGGATTGGATGAATTATTATGTATTAAATACATTCCCAGTGTGACTGAATTGCAGCCATACTGCTTCCTTCTCTGTGAACTTAGCTTCTGACAAGGGTGATGAGTGTACATGCCTAAGCCCAGAAGCCAGATGTGCCTCCTTTGGAAAGGCCTGAGAGATTCAGAAACTACACTAGCTTTTCAAGAGAATTTCGAGAAAGGACTCCACCCCTTGTTTTTCAGTTACCTGAGTCTGTAAAATGATAATACTATATCTATGTCAGAGTGTTGATTTTAGACTCGGGGAGATAATGCAGGTCAAACCCAGTGCACTACACCTGTCAACCGGGAGTTTTAAGTAAAAGAAGCGCCTCAATTCAGTAAATAGTAGCTATTAATCCTCTACTCCAAACTATGCAGAGAGAAAAAAGCGTGGCTTTCTACCCCCACCGTTGCAGGAACCCACGGGGGAAGTTCTAGTCTGTCCTGTAGAGTCTCTGTTTGTCAGAATCAACGCAAGGACAGTGAGTTTTGAATGTGGGACTCTATGTAAGAACAAGAAGAAAGAGAGCCACAAAGTTTATTTCAACTCCCAGGGACCCGTGAGGATAGATGAGAACTCGTCCCTACAGTGTTTCAAGGCCATCAGCTTTCTGGGAGCCGAAGTTTCACCTTTCGGCTGCACAGCAGCCTGTGGGTTTGAAGATTGTGACTAGCAACCCAATGCTTAACTTGCTACACCGTCAGAGCTCCTGAGAAAAGAAGTAAAACAAACTCGGTTCTTATCTGATGCATTCTTTTATTATTAGTTTTTTTATTTGGTGGGGGGGCATCACTGCCCTCTGGTGGTCGGGGGAGCTACCCAGCACTGCTCCTGAGAGCAGCTGCTGGATTTGAACTGCCAAGCCCGCGGGCCGCAGTCCCGCACTCAACCACTTAACGCCACCAGGGCTCAGCCCCCCATGCATTCTTACAGAGCCTGGCTACAGTGTTGATGTTGGTAGGTGCCGGCAAGTCAATGCCAACTCCCAGAGAACCGATGGACAGCAGAACAAACACTATGTCCTGTGGTTGTCCACACCATCGTGGTCATGTTGGAGTCCATTACTGCAACCCCTGTGTCAACCAATCTCATTTAGGGTCGTCCTCTTTTTTGCTGATCTACTTTACAAGCGTGACGTCCTGTTTCAGACACTGGTCTCCCTTGAAACATGTCCAAAGTACCTAAGTAAACAGTTTCTCCATCTTCGCTTCTAAGGAACATTCTGGCTATATTTTCTACAAGACAGAGTTGTTTATTCCTCTGAAAGTCCATGGTACTTTCAGCATTCTTCACCAGCACTGCAGTACAAAGGCATCGATTCTCCTATGGTCTTCCTTATTCATTGTCCACCTTTCATGTGCATATGTGATCATTGCAATTTTTTAAAGATTTTTTTTAACTAACAAAATCCTAATCGTGGTATTACTAAGGATGCCAAGGGATACAAAGTTTGCTTCTATATAGAATTCTCTAAGGAGACAGAATATCAGGAAACTCTTTGGCTCCAACTTTCCCCTCTGCTAGTGGATGTCGAGCCATCTTAATAGGAGGGTGACAGAGTTAGAGTTTCCTTAACGCTCTGCAGAGAAAACTAGGGCTCCCAGCACTTGGGGAAGGGCAAGCTTCTTTCATTAAGCCCAAGGCAAGACTGATTAAAGCCAGAACAATGTGGATGAAATGCTCGTGGGAGGCAATATTGCCTTGTTCTCCAGACTCTCCCAGGTGTAGTAAACAGCTGTGACCACGGAGAACAACTTTGCACGGGATTTCCATGTGATCTAGGAGGAATTTGCAGGTGATGTAAATAACTCGGGGGCTCAGGTCCTCTCCAAATGCGCGTGCTATCATAACAGCAGCCAGAAAGGGGCTGTTTCCTCGCTCCCTTTGTTCTCCCATCATACCTGCCTGTTCACTGATCTACAGCCCCTCAGAGTCTGCAGAACATGGCCCTGAAGGACAAGTGACGAGCAGAGAAAAGCTGCAGGGCTACGAGGCCTGGGTGGATGGTGTGCTGCTCCCTGATTCCACCCCAGAGCACTTCAGAGGCCACAGTGAAGCTTCCCATGATTTCTACCTTCCCCCTGCTTCTTAGAACTGGGGTCCTCAGCCCCTGGCAAGGACACCCTTTGTCCACAGAGCCCCTTTTTCTGGCTGAGAATCTGGATGCTTGCATCTCTGAGTCAGCATGAGCTTTAACTTATACATTGCCATCCACAAGCACCATGCTGCAGAGAGATTATTCACTGCTCTGTGAAAATTGATTAAACCGTAGTCTACACCTGTTTACACTCAGACTAGGAACTGGTAATCAGAAGTTTGCACATGGGGCACAAAATCACTGTCACTTCACACTCATGTTTACCAGAGAAACAGCGGTGGCCTCATTCTTTTTATGGTAGTGGGAATCCAAGCCTACAAATAGGGTCCTAAAAGCCTCTAGCATGTAGACACAGAGGACAAGGAACTGAGGAAAGGGGGCAGGATGACCACCCAGATAGTGTCCAGCCTGGTGGAAAAAAAAGAGCAAAACCCCTCACAGCTAGATTCTTAACTTGCTGGTGTGACTCTTGTCAACATACTCAATATTGATGTGTCTCAGTTAGAGATCTATAATGGAGAGGTGATACTAATTTCTATTCCCCACACTGTGGGGTGGGGGTGGGGGAGCTGAAATCAGGTCATGCACTCAGTGTACTTGAATAACCTATAAAGGTCAATGCATACTGCCATATAGCAGAAAAATGAACACAACACAATATATGTGTGTGTTAGTCCGGGTAGACCAGAGGAACAAATTTCAGAGACACACATATGGATATAAGGAATGGGTTTATATTCAAGAGGAACAGGACATTGAGAGACCATCCCAGCCCAGTCCAGCTCAAAGTCACAAGTCAGATATTAACCCATATGCCCGAAATCAGTCCATAAAGTCTCCTTCCGACTCACGAAGTCACAGGTCAGTGGGTGCAGAGTCCGCCACTGACAGGGGTCTTCCCGTGGTTCCTCACTTCTAGGGCTCAGGGTCCATCAACAGCATCCCGTGGTGGCAGAAGCAACTCATAGCTGGCAGAGGCCTCCACGTGGCTGCCCCAGCCTCAGAGGTCCGGCTCCATCAGGGCAAAGCCATGTGGTCTCTCCACGGCTACTCCAGCCTCCCAGACGTCACCATTCTGTGTTGCCTGTGATTAATCATCTCTGAAACTAACTCCCAACAACTGGCAAAGATAGCTTCTCATATTCACGAGGGAAATATCCCGAGATTTCCCAGGAGTCTCAGGTGAAAGCCATGCCCACACTGAGGCCTCATCGGCTACTCAGTGGCTATCTCCAGATTAACAGGCCAGACTCCACCCCTACATTTCAATCATAAAATTAACATAAGCACATGACTGCCACAATATGTTAAATAGATACATAACAAGACACGCAGCCAATTCCTCCTTTGTCATAATGTCAGTTTCGTAGCATTATAAGGATGCAGGGATGAAACATTCTGCTGTGGCCCCCAAAGCTGATGATGGGCACCCACTCGAGGGCTTAGGAGAGAAGTGACCTAGTGATAGACTTCTTTCAAGACTGTTGTGGTTGGTTACTGCTCAGGCAGCTCCGACACAGGGACTGTAGGCAACCCTAAAGAGATCACAGCCTAGAACCATCTGGAATAATTCACCACATCCATGAGGCCTCATTCTCTCCATAGCACCGAACACAACCCACATGTATCATATTGTTCAACTATCATCAACTTCCAGATTTCCCCATCACCGTTAACAGAAGACCCGCATCTCCTAGATATGGAGGACTCCTCTTCCCCTCCCTCTCCCACACCTGTGACAACCACTAATAAACCTGGTCTGCTGCATGTACAAGGGTCATGAACCTTAAAGGCATGATGCTGATTTCAATAACTCAGTCACAAAGGGAGACATATGATAAAATCTCACTTGTACAAAATATCTAGAATCGATAAATGTACTGATATCTCCCATGTGTGTATATATCCAAGGACTTAATTTATCATGTGAGAGTTAAAATGTCTTAATTAGTTGCTAAGCATGTTCTATCTGCATAGCACAATGAAATGTATTCTGCAGCTGCATAATTGTTGGTCTTTTTGAGTCTATTGTGAAAAACAACATTCACTACCTGAGTCACAGAGGCCCAGGTAGAACAGAGCAGAAGAAATTAGAACAGTCTCTGTGCATTTCCCAGACTGAATCTTTGCAGGGTAAGAGAACCTCATCTTTCTCTCATGAGACAACTGGTGGATTTGAACCACATACCTTGTCTCTGACCATTTCTTTGCCTCTTTCCCACATCTAGGACTTCTCTCTTGCTCTCACCTGGCTGCTTCCTTTTAGTTGTTTTCAGGCCTTTTCCAGATTAAAAATCAAACAAGCCGAAACTTTGCTTGACCCCTTATTTCTACAACTACTACTCTATATTTCTCCCACTCTTTCATGACGACACCTAACTAAAGAACTATCTGTACTCCCTGTCTCCATTCTCACCATCTCCTCTCTCCTTTATCGTTGGGTACTCAGGTGTTTATTCCCATAGTTCTCTAAAACTACTCCTCCTCATGAGTAGATTTTAGAAAACTCTTGGGTCTTGCCTTACTTGAGAATATTGCTTAATTTTTAGTATCCCCACAGAATCATTATAGACCATTCTCCCAACATGCTTACCCCAATTTTGGGATTGGATGTTAAAACTTTATATACCAAGAGAATATTAGAAAATATTTATTATGCACACACAAGGGTTTCTGGAGAAAGCAAGAGAGAATTCCAAGCTAGTCTGAAAATGGCTTGAGAGATCAGGGAAAGGGGACTAGTTTTGAATTCTACAGTGGTTATGGGGTGGGACAGGGGTGAGCATTATAGCATGGGAACTGTGCTGGTATGGTTTGAACTTCCTGCACCATAAAGGGGAGCTCTTAGACTCCTAAGAGTCTTTCCTGGATGTGAGACAGAGATGAAAGTTGTCTGGCAGCAGTCAAACATTAGAGTTGTGTCTGGCTCTTTATTTCACCATAATTGGCCACACCATCATTTTTGATACTGTTCTCCCTTGATTCTGTGACATCTCACTCTCTCATTTTCCTCTTCCATTTCTGAATTTTTCATAACCCTTTTCACCTTTTGTCCTTTATCCAATTTTTCATCATTATTTTTTCTCTAGTCTCTGTTCTGTCAACACACATATCAAAAATGAAGTTCATTTACTCATAGTATCAATCACCATTCATATGCTAATGATTCTGAAGTCCATGCTTACCACTCTAGCATCTTCCTGAACATCAGTCCAGCTATGCTTTAGAGTTCATCAGCATGTGGATGGTCATTGGATACAGCACTTGGATTTTCCAGTGTGTTTCAAAATCTAACTCTACAAACCATTTATAATCTCTCCCAGCACTACATGTCCTCCTCTTTTCCACATGGTTGCTTGAGCCAAAAGTCTGTGTGCAGGGACTCTTTAGTGTGCTTCACACTCACTTAATTCAAACATCAAATCCCATTAAGTATTAACCAATCTTATCTCCTCTCTCCATCACTGCTACTGCATTTCTATCACAGGCCATGATCAGCTCTCACTCCTGAGAGACCCATGCCAACTCACCTTCTCTCATCAGTACAGTCATTATTTTGAAGCAAAATGATCATCAAAAAAGTCAACTGTATGGATAATTATCTCTTATTTTAAAACAACCAAAATAACCAGCTTTTCCACTATTTCATAACAGGAGTCTTATAATAGTTCGCAAAGACTTTCATTATCTGGCTTGACCTTGCTTTCATCCTCAGCCTCATCTGTCACTTTGGGCCTCGGGACCCCTCTTCTCTTACAACTTTAAAACTATGCAGTTTCTTTCACTTTTTCAGATATAAATGGGTAGCCTGACTTTGGGCCTTCACTCAAACTGTCCCTTGTGCCCAGAGCTCTCATATATTTTGCTTGATGAACTCCAGCATTCTTATTTTTAGCACAGGTTAGGTGTGGTTCCATTGAGGAAATTCAAATCTCCCCACACTGAATGAGGTGCTTCCTCCATACACTCCCATTGCACACAGAATTAACCTGATGATCTCCCTTACTTACTCTCTGGAGTTGGAATGGTATATTTGTACCATGAGTCCTTTGTGTAGCATACTGTCTCCTACATATAATAACAAGATATAGTAATAAAGCAGAAGCAGAAGACTCACAATATGACTGCAGTGATAAAATTGACATTAAAAAATGAGGTAGTAAAAATTCCTATTTGCACTTCTGCTGGAGGGGCTGAAAAATATAAAAAGTGCATGTGTATGTGTGTATGTGCATATGCTCACTGACACAAAAGACCTGATTATTTTTCAAGAACTATTTTCATTCAATTTTTTCAGTAGTTATTTCAGTTTGGTTCCCACAACTCTGTGCTAGGTAGTGGAGTGCCTGGGTACTGTTCATGGCTCAGACCTTCCGCTTGTAACTGAATGGTTGGCGGTCTCAGCACACCCAGATGTAGCTCTGAAGAAATGTCTTACCATCTACTTGCAAAAAGCTTCCTTTGAAAACTCTGTGAAGTAGTTTGACTCTGTGGGCACACTCAGGATGGCACTGTGAGTCAAAGTTGACTCTGCAGCCTCTAGTACCAGTTAGTAGTAACGTGATTTCAGCAAGCTCCCCAGAACAAAGGTTCTCACATTTGACTGCATATGAAAGTCACCTGGGGTGATTTGTAAGCTCCATATCCAGGTTGCACCCTCAACCAATTATACTAGAAGTCTCTGTAGAGGGGATCCAGGTGTCAAGATATCTTAAAATGCCCCAAGTTACTACAGTATACAGAGTAGGTCAAGAATGAATGGTCATGTGGAAACTTTGTTCCTGTTAGAATCATATTAATTGGGCAGTTCACAATCTTCTAACCTATCAAGAAGAAGCCCTGGGGATGCAATGGTGACATGTTTGGTTGTTAACCAGATGCTTGGCAAAACAAACCCACCCAACCATGCCCTAGAAAAAAGTGCTCATGGGCTGCTTCTAGAAAGGCTCTGGCCACTGAACCCCTGTGGGACAGTTCTTCTCTGCAACCCAAAATCATGGAATTGGAGTCCACTTGGCAACACTGTAGCAGCTCAACAAGAAAGAATGCAGAGGAGCCTGTCTCTTTTCCATGACTACAGCAGCACTCTTGCATGGTCAACTTTTGCTTGTATCTTTGAAGTTAATTATTAGAGATTATACAGGCAGTAGAAACAGAAATGTGAAGTTTATATCATACCAGGAGTATTTTTTTCAATTTTCTATTAATCTTTTATAATGCACATGCATTTTTCTTCATGTCCTTTCCTTTCTTCCTATCAGGCAATCTATTTCCACCTACCTATTGCTAGGAATCACTCATCTGGGGATTCATTGCTCTGAATTTCTAGTTAAGCTAAAATAAATGGATTTGACTTATAGTTTATCAAAAAAGGCAATATTATAGTCTCTCTTATCTTTCCCTTTCACAGCTGTCTTCTTCTCATTAAGTGTTATCTTTCTGTGTGGAAGTTAGGTTAACCTCATTAGGGCCCATAATTAATTTAGTTTTTAAACGATCACCACCTGCTAACTTCACTTAGATACTCTCCTTCTAAGCCTTTCAGAACTGTCTGGATGGTGGTGTGGGCGTCAGATCGTCACTAGGGCAATTGTAAAGGGCTCGCCTTTCTGAGGGTCTCCCATTGCATCTGCTTTGCCATAGACATAAACCTATGTATCTCAACCTATGTTTGGATCGTGGCTGCTATCAACAGGCCTCAGCTTGTGATTATGTAATCTGCTGCACACATGGCTGCTTGGTGAACCCTAAGAGGAGGGCAGGGTTTGGGGAGGGGAATCGCCAACAGGAGGCTTGTCTAGGTGACATGGAGCAGGCCCATTTTGACACACACAGAAAGCGTATGTCCTATGACAGAGTTTCAAGGCACAGAACCTGAGCCCTGTTCTTTTGAGTTGATGCTGGTGATGATGTTGATGGTGTCGACTTATCAGTACACAAAGCACATTACGTGCCTTTCTCATGATAAGAATACATTTTAGTATGTAATGTCGATGCTCTTGGTCTTAAACATGTTAAGGCTGATTTTCAACTAATAACACTGCCATGTGATGAAGTAGAGCTGTCCCATTGATAAGAGCAGATTGCCAGATCTTCTCGCCCATGGTGTGGTGAGCTGGGCAGAACCCATGTCATTTTTGTTATCAGCCCAGTGTGTAGCTCTTATGTCAGTATGACTCTTTATAATATATATATATAATAGTTAAATATAATGTAAAATTATATATTCAATCATAGCTGTTGTAATCATATAACAAGTATATGATAATTTAGGATTGTATTTTCCTCTAACTCAGATGCGGAATAGTGACTTTCACATGACCACTCAGCCAATTGGTGATGAAATTAGGGTTAAAACCATATGATTTCAAAGCCTCCATTTTTGATGAACAATATTTATGATCTTAAGGCAATTACTTCACATGCCTGGGTTGCTTTATCCACTTCTGTAGAATAAGGAAAAAGTCTTAAAGGGCTTCAAATTCTCAATCTGTAATGTATTTTTTACTTCAGTAGAATCAATGAGAAAAGTCAATGCCTTGGTATAATACCCATGAGAAAATCAATGCATAAGAATGTTTTACTACTAGGAGAAAAGTGGGGGAAGGAGAGCTGTATGATGAGTTTATGAACTGAGTTGCTAACGTCAAGCTCAGGAGTTCAAAACCAGCAACCACTCCACAGGAGAAAGATGAGGCTTTCTACACCCATAAGACGTTAGAGTCTGAGAAACCCAGAGCCAATTCTACCTTGTCTTGTAGGGTAGCTATGAAATAGAACCAACTTGTTGGTGGTCAGTAAGGTGGGAAAAACTGATTTATTAGAAAGCAAAAGCTAATAAGGTTTAATTTTCTTGTGTTGTATTTAGAGCAACCTTAGCAATAACCCTTGAAAAATATCCAGTGTGGATGAAGAATGGAAATTTTATTTTCTTCCTCTCTGTGGGTTACCAGATGAAGACTAGCCTCTGATACATACATCACAGGTTCAATAATTGCAGTTGTACAGTGATCATTATTATAATAAAGTTATAGAGCACATGAGAGAGAAAAATAAGAATCAGACACATATCACATCATGGTAGCATGTTCCCCTCCGCCATTTGGGTGGTCCACGTGGAGAGAGAGAGAGAGTGGGGGAAGGAATTACGTGAGGGAGAGGAGCCCAGAGCATCTGCAGCTGAGGGGCAGGAGAGAGCGAGCCTCTTTTTTATATTCAATCCTTCTATACCCTTTGGAGCCATGCAAGTCCCCTAATTACAGGTAAGGGCATATGTAACAGGAAAGGGCTGTGCACACAGCTACAAGGAAGAGAACTATCGGGATACCATGTGATAAGACAAGACCCCAGACTCCTAGATGTGACTAAACAGGTTAGATTAGAGATCATTAACAACAGCATGTGAATCTGCCCAACGGGCTTCAAGGGAAGGGAACCATCATCCTAACAGCAGGGGTGTCAGCTCTATAATGAGACACACAAAAGGCCTCAGATAACTGGGAGCTTCAAGGAGCATATCTAACTACTGACTTCCAACTAAATGCTGGCAAATGCTGGAGTATATAATTGTGGAAAAGTCCTGTCTTCACCCGCAGTGGATTTTGACCAGAAGCTGTCCATTTGCAAAGGAGGACTGGATAGTGAGGTCTCTCTTCATGCTAGATGATTGTAGCAATTTTAAAGAGCTGAGCATAAAGATGAACACTTCCCTAACACTTTTTAAGAAAAGAAATTCAGCCAAATTGCGGGAAAAGATTTCTTTATTCAGAATTTTATCTATTAGCTTAAAATAAAGTGACCAGATTTTAAGCGAGACACCATTGATTAGGGATGGGATGGGGTGTTGTTCTTGATTAAAAATTTGGTCTATATGGAGCAACAAAAGTTTTCATAAAATTCAAAAATAGCATTGTTAAAAATATATTTATTTTAATTTTAAAATGCCACAGGACATTGTTAAATTGTAAAAATGTGGGATGTCTGGTCACTTTACTTTAAAACCAAAACAGAACCCATAGATAAGAAAAGAACTCCGACCATGTAGGACCGAGTAAAGCTTAGAATTTCCAAGACTGTCATCGTTTGGGAAACAGATTGCTATCTCTTTCTTCAAAGGAGAAGCATCTGGATTTGAACCACCTACCATTCTATCACTGAAACCCTTGGTCCCTACACCACAAGGGCTGCTCATCTTTTCACCAGGTTGTGACTAACACAGGTTTGGGTGTTAAGAGAAGATCTGAATTTGATTCCTAACTCTGATAATTATTAGCTCTTTGAGTGTGGACAAATTACGGGGTTGTGGTGTGTGTGTGTGTGTGTGTGTGTGTGTGTGTAGGTTAAAAGACCTAAGCACAGTTTCTGATCATGTTCAATTTAAAGTCAACAAAAGGGGTTATTGCTTATCATTAACGATCACTGTCATTATTTCCAGCATATGGATAATGGCCTCCATAAAATCACTATTGCTGCCCCTTCCCCTCACCCTGCCCCACTCCACCTGACTGCTGTTAACAAGGAAGCCTTCTTTTAACAAGGAATTCACTCATCTATGTTTTCGTGAAGGATTGCTGGCTCTCATCCGTGCTCGGTCCCATGCTACAGAAAAACAACACAATAGACCAGATAGACTGGGGTTGACATTCATGGTGGAAGGTATAGGCCTTCCCAGAGGAGAAAAGAAAAGTACAGTTCACCACAGTAGAGAATGTTTATTAAATTAAAAATCAAGAATGCACTGTTTTCCCCTCCCTCAATCAAAACTCACTCTACACGCTTCATCTCACCCCACCATCCACTCTGGGAGTCATTCAAGTACTGTAGTGGCTTTAAGTAGACCATGGAAAGGGAGGGGAGGGCTGTGGGAAAAGGAAATGGTCAGCAAGATGGAGCTGGAAAGACTTCAGAAACGAAGGTGGGCACATAAGGTCAGCCTGCTGTGGAGGAGAAGTGGACGACAGCAGCTAGAAGCTGGGGGGCCTGTTAAGCCCTCCTAACACCTCTGAGGTCACAGGAAAGTGCTGGGCATCTCTGGAAAGGAAGGCTAGGGGAATAAAATGGAGAGGTGCTGGTTATGTAGGTGCTGAGAATGCCTTACGTTTGTTTTATTCTGGGTTTGTAGTCTTTAAAAAAAAATCAACAAAATAGTCCACATGATTTTTAAGCTTTGGGTCGTCTGTTGTGCATATGTCCCCAAGAATAGATCATTCACACTCAGGTGCAATCTATGATTTACTGATTACAGGATGGCCAGCAATCACTGTGGACATGCAGGCATCTGTGAGAAATAGAATTTTGTTTTTTTTCCATTGAGACCTTGTCTGGCTTCATAATTAGTGTTTATAGTAAATGCGTTCAAAGTTTACCCTTGGAATCCTCAATTCTCTTGCCATTGTAGGATAATGTTAGCTTTAGGCTAATTTATTACAGCCTGTTTTGGAATCAGAGTCACAGAAACTCAGCTCCAAGCCTTGGCCACAGGAATATGCACCTGGGGGCAGGCCAGCTCACTGCTGCTGGCTCACAGAGTTTGGTCTGTTGGCATGCGGGCCCTCTCTTCAAGCACGGCACTTGTTGACCTATTAAATTTCCCAGAGCCTTCAAACCCAAATTAAGGAGTACCATACTGTAAAGCTGTCCTTCTCTTTTCAATTTTATACAGACTGTTGATGCCTCCATAAATCAAGAGGAATAAATTTGAAATTCCAAAATGAATAAGAGCTTGATTGTTATCCATGAGCCGATAGGAACTTCTTCACCCCATAACTTTTGTCCCGGATGCCTTTTTTTTTGCTTTTTGTATTTCGAACCCCACCCTTGCTCCCAGACCCCCACCAACCCCTTCGTCAACCTTGTGAGTGAAGGTTTCGGTGATGTCTTTGTGTCAAATCAGGCCAAACTAATTCATCAACTGTCATTTGGAGGAAACTGGGTGGAACACAATTCTGAAAAATCAAATCGGATGATCTTGAAGACAACACTGTCTATTAACACCTCGGCCTCTGTGTGTGTCCTTATGTTTGCACATGACAAGGGAGTGAGGGGAGGGATTGTGACTAAGTAAAACCTCTTAGAATCAAGGCTAAATATTTTTGCTTGTTTGGTATTTATGGTTGCCATTCACTATTCTACATGCCTTACATACACTAGCTCATCTATTCTTCTAATGACCTGTTGTTGGCTAAGTTTTTTTATCCCCATTTTTCACATATGAAAACTGAGTCACAGGGAGGTTAAGAAATCCTTTCAAAGCCATAGATTTATGAAGGGCCATGGCTAGAGTTGGAAAGCTAGACTTATGAGTCCAAAACCCCCATTTATAACTATGCAATAGCATGTTCTTCCTTATGGGACTTAGCCAGTGCCACCATTAAAGGTCACCTGAAGGTCACCGAGTCTTCTGATTTTTTTTTTCCCTACTGTCAGGGAAAGTTGGCAAGGAGGCTTTGGATGTCCTTTTGATTCTAGCCCAATATGTGAGGGATGCTGCTCTCAGGAGGTCTACAAAGACAGGATGCACCTGTGTAAATTTCAAAGCCCCTAGGAGTGCCTCTGCTCCCGGGCTCTGGTAATTTGCCCAGGCTCAGGTGTATCATTGCTGTGGTGCTGTGGCTGCTGGATGAGAAGCCACATGAAGAGCTGTGCTCTTTGGCAGAGCAACAGTGACATACAGTGGCTGCTTAGATGAATTCCCAGGTAAGAAAGTGCATCTACCAATGAGAACTGTCTACTTGTCTATGACTTGGATTGACTAACAGCAGGGATATAACAACACATGGAAGAATTTTTAAACTGCAAACTTTTAGAGGTGACCCAAGGATTTCATACAAATGATAGAGCGAATCCTCAGAAATCCAGTTCATGGTGTGTGGCCCTTTTCTGCCACAATTTTATCCCACTTGACATCCCCAGGCTTGCCTCCTGCCCCAACATTTCCCCATCAGTATATGAATACTATGTTTCTCCACTTCTATTCTTGGCCAAGTCTTCTAAACACACTTAGTCTTCGACACTCTAAGTTCTTGCAAGCATTGTTCTTCCTGCCTCTATTATCGATCTCTACCTAATGAACTTGTTTCAAAATGTTTCTTTCTGATGCCTTTCATGTCCCCAGGCAGGGCTGGGTCCTCCCATAGGTCAGGAATCAGGTCCTGTTACAGCATTTAAAGTGTTCCTACAACTACCTGGGGCAATAGAGTGCCAGGTGCTCAGTTAGTAATTGAGTCAGTCCGGGTGGACTAGAGGAATAAATTTCATAGACATGCATATAAATATAAGGAAAAGATTTATATACAAGAGGAATAGGACATTGAGCCCAATCCAGTTCAAAGTCATAAGTTCAATATTAACCCATATGCACGAAATCAGTCTATAAAGTCTCCTTCCAACTCACGAAGTCACAGGTCAGTGGGTGCAGAATCCTGGCGCTGGCAGGGGTCTCCCCATGGCTCCTCACTTCCAGGGCTCACTTCAGGGCAACAGCAGAAGCAATTCATCGCTGGCAGAGATCTCCATGTGGCCGCCCCAGCTTCAGGGGTCTGACTCCATTGGAACAAAGCCGTGTGGTCTCTCCGCTGGCTCCTCCAGCTTCTCAGATGCTGCCATCTTGTCTTGTCCATGATTCATTGTCTCTGAAACTAATTCCCAACAACTTGGGAGATAGCTTCTCATCTCCTTGAGGGAAATATCGTGAGATTTCCCAGATGTATCAGGAAAAACCATGCCCACATGGAGGCCTCATTGGCTACTCAATGGCTATCTCCAGATTAACAGGCTAGACTCCACCCCTACATCTCAATCATGAAATTAACATAAGCACAAAACCACCACAGTAACATTGAATAAATATATAAATTAAAAAATAGCTAATGGTGAAGGATGGGGGTAGCAAGAGGTTCCTATTTAATGTTTCCATGTTTGAGGTTCAGGTCATCCCTGGGTGAATTATAAAGAACAGTTGTTCAAATACTGAATTACAAAGAATAGTCAAATATTAATTGGATTTTAAAAAAGGTTGCATTGGAGAAGCCTCAGAGTATTTTTCGATCTGCTTAGAGATGATCCTGTGCTCCGTGTGAAGAAGGGATTAGCGGGATCAGAAAAGATAAGCAAGAGAGATGGGACCTATTGAACAGGAATGAAGACTCTTTGTAGTTGGACAATTCAGGCAGTGCCAATGAATGATGATAGAGAAGGCAGCCTAAGTTGGAGGCAAAACATTTTCACACCTACTAATCTGGAAACCTAAAGTTTCATAACAAAATAGCCCAAAGATAGAAATGACAGAGGAGAGGCATAGAAATACAAGTGTTCAAACACTCCTAAAAGGTAGTCAATTGGTGATTCAGTTATACATGGGAGAAGAGGGTGGTAAGGGAAGCATATGGAAGGCCATAGTCCAATTGCCTGGTAGGACGGTCTTAGTGATATTGCTTATCTGTTAGCAAGGGCTAGGTAGGATCTGGAGAAGGTAGAATGACACTCTTAAGTTATGGATTTGCTCTCCCTCACAGCAGCCTGCTCTTCCTTTAGGACACTGATTTCAGAAACCAAGTCTACAGTGTTTAAAGGGGAAAATGGGCACAGAATTTGGAAGTGCTGAAGGTTCTATTTGGGATGAGGTAGAGAATTGTCGTTTAAAAAATGGCCCAAACCAGTGCTTTTCAAAACTTACTATGCAAAGGCTCTTGTGAAAATGTAGGTTCTGATTCATTTAATTGGTTGGGACAGAGAGCTTGCATTTCTTACAAAGCCCCAGTGATTCTGTGGCAGCACTGAGTTGTATGGACCTAGATTTCCCTCAGAGCAATGAGAATTTCTTTTCCACCTTCCGTTAAAAAGCCGGCTGTGTCTCAGACAAGACCCCTCACCAAGGCCGACCTCTGCTACTCATCTATATCATGGAAATGGTACCATCATCTCTGTCCTTAGCATTTCCTTTTTAGGAATTTCCTATATAGTATGTCTTTGAAATCCTTAAAACAGCTACACAGAGGAAAGGGATATAACATATCTGCAGCCCTGCATCTAAGAATGTGAATGTTTCCGTCTTATGACAGATCCTGATACAAGTCTCTGTTCTGCCATTGGCCAGCTAGATATCTCAGTCAAGTTACTATTGTCAGACATACTTCCATATCTGTAAAATAGATATGTATATGCTTGTTGCTAGAGGGTAATGGGTTATACCATGAGCTGCTAACAATAAGACCAATGGGTCACGTCAACCAGCAACAATTCAGGAGAAATATACAGCTGTTTGCACCTGATTTTACATCTCAGAAACCCTAAGGGACAATTCAGTCCTCACCTGTCTTATCGACACTCTGAGTCAGAATCTACTCAATGGCAATGAGTTTTAATTTGGACACTTTGTGGACCAATTTTTTTTTTTGGCATAGAACCAGGCATTATACTTGGCATGTGAAATACAAGAATATATGAGAAGGTGCCTTTATTAAGCTTGCATTCCAGTGCACCACAATATAAAAATGGGACCACAATATAATAATGATTACATTTTTGTGAAAGCAGTGAAAAAAAATTATATAACCCCAAAGCAAAGTTTTAGATGAGCAAAATAAAGACACGTTAAAGTCCTGAAAATTATCCCTAGATATAAAGAAAGAAATGAAGTCAATCAGGAAATGAGCAAGAAGTCTTTCCTGTAAGTAGTTTTAGTGAGTCAAAGAGCAGCCCCCATGTCTTGGAGGTGAGAAAGAGTCAGAGTTTTGTGTGGGGGTCTCGGAAGCCCATGTGCACGTGGTGCAGTGAAGACAACTGTGGTGTTGAAGGAGTTGTGAGAAAGTGGGCTCTGAGAAAGATCATGCGGGATTTTGTAGGCCGAAGTCTGGCTGTTGTTTTTATTGCCTCCACTGCAGTCAAGTCCAACTCATGACCACCCTCTGAGACAGGGTAGAAGTGTGCCCATGGGGTTTTCAAATCTGTGAACCTCTCCACAAGTCAACTGCCACAACTTTCTCCCACAGAGCTGCTGGTGGGTTTGAACTGTCAACCTTTCAGAGTAACAGTCGAGGGCTTAACCACTTCACCATCAGACTTCCTAATTCTTAGAGCAACCGGAAGCAGTTGGAAGGTTCTAAGTAGAGAGATAACAGGGTCTAATCTATTTCTTTGTATAAGCATTGCCTCAGACTGGTGCTTGCTGCCTCAGATGGAGGGGTTGCAGAGTAGATGTGAGTGTCCAGTCATCGCAGTTACAAATGGCTCCCCTGCCAGGGGATATGCAAGGACATCAGAACAAATTTGAGAGAGACAGAACTGACTAGGACTTACTGATGGATGGAATTAATATGTTAGCACATGTTTGGGTTTTGAGGAGTAATATTGAAAAAGTAATGGGATCGTAATGTCTCCATGTCAGCAACAAGAGAGATGTCAGGAGCACTGGAAGGATCATCCATAGAAATCCAAGGACTCTCTCTGGGGTGCGGGCAACAGGGGTGTGTGTGAAGGGACTCATTGGGCAGTGTATGATATGAAAAGGTAATAACAATTTTTTAATTATTAGGGGCTCATTGTGGAATAGAAGTGGGGAAGGGATATATGGGGAGCTGGAATTTAAATTTTTAGAAAAGGATAACAAATAAATACTGGAATTTGAAAAAAATAAATAAAAAGCCAACACATTAAAAAAAAAGTAATTCAAGGACCATGGACTCAAAAAATAAAATAGTTTCTGCAATGCAATGTTGGTTTAAGGATAAAGTGATACAGATATATCTATCTATTCTTTGTAATATCTGGCATTTAAATGTTTAGTGTTTAATTATTTCCCCCTTTCCGTTTTTATAATTAAGGGACTACCCATTGACAGCACCAGAGGTCCTCAATGTGAAAGATATGGTGGTTCTCTAAGATTTAACAAAATGTACTTTTACTTTCTTCCATGGAAAATAAATATAACTTTTGAAGACCCTGCAGAGGTGAGGGGAGATGGGGTAGACGCTTGTGTGCTTCAAGTAGCATCAATCAAACTTTCAGCCAAGTCTTGATTACAAGATCTTTCTTTCTGGCAATGATATAAGAAGCCCAAAGAGGACAGCTGGATTTTCAGCCTTAGGTGGATACCACGAGTTCTGGAAATTGGAAGGAGAAGAAAAAACATCTTCTGCCTTAAAAGCTAGTGATGTGTCTGGAGAAGTTGTTGTGGTTGGGGCCTTGTGTTGGGGACTGCTCACAGCCATTACGCATGCAATAGAATAACACACTTCCCAGTCCTAGGCCATCCCCACAGCCACTGTTATGCCAGTGCCCTTGTCACCGCCATGGTGACAATCTCTTTGAGGGCCTCCTTCAGTGATCCCCTCTACTTTATCAAGCAGGATGTCCTTCTCCAGGAACTGGTTCCTCCCAAGAGCATGTGCAAAATGTGGACATTCTCACTTCTCATGAGCATTCTGGTTGTTCTTATTCCAACACAGATCTGTCTGCTCTTCTGGCAGTCCATGGTATATTTAATATTCTTTGCCAACACCAGCATCCAAAAATATCGGTTGTTCCTCCATCATCCTTAGTTATTATCCAGGTTTGGTATACTTGTGAAGCAAATAAAAATACCATGATCAGGGCCAGTCACACGTTTAGCTTCAACATAGTATATTTGCATGTTAACACTTTAATGGGGTCTTCTGCAGCCTCTTTTCCCAGTGAGATATGTCATTTGAGTTCTTCACTGCTATTTCCATGGGTGATGATTGTGGACAAGGAGAGGAAAAATAAATAAATATTTTTTTCCTGACCCAACCCTTCAAGGCACTATTCTACAAGGTGGATTATCTGGCAGAGGCTATCCTGATTGGTGTTTGCTAAGCATGTTTTAATGAGTGTTGATAGGTGGGTGACCTTGCTATCAGACTTCTACATCTATGGTGGGAAGATAGCAAAGATTTTAATAGTTCATCAACCCAGCTGCACATAAAAAGGACTGAGAAGTTTACAAACTTTAGTTCCTAGATCACATTCCCAGAGATTTGACTCCATAGTTGTGGCAATCTAGATCTACAATCTAGGCTTCAAATAGCTCCTGTATGATTATGATGGGGCTGTTCCTCCTAGGTCATTTGGAAACCACGAGTTTAATGCTTAAGATGTTATTATATGACTTGAAGGACTTGAATTCTGTTCTTGACTTTACAAGTCACTTCCTTCTGTGTGGTACTAGGAAAAGTCATCTCACAGTGACAAAAGTGAAGTTCCCTCCCTGTAAAATGCAGTAATTCTGTCTCCTTTCTCCTCATGGAGATGAAGAACATATAGGAGGAGCTGAGGAAAGTAGAAGAGAATCTTTGCAGTAAAGGGCATTTGGAATGGACTTGGAAGTCTGGCAGTCTCATGTCAGGATTTGTCTGTTTGGCTACACAATCTAATTCCACTTTTCTTTGAAATGCAAAGCTATTTACTTCATAACCTTTTTTTTTAACTTCATAACTTTATGACACTTGATTTTCATAGTTTATCCAAAGGAATTGGACTATTGTGATTAACTAGTTTTATGATTAATGATCTGAAGGTTGGGCCTTCAATCAGCAAACAGGAAGAAATGTGAAGGCAATGTAACATCCCTGGGGGTGGTCAGAACCCTGGTAAATAGCTGGAACTTGAGCAAGGTGGGTGGTAAGACTTGAGTTTCGGTCTTCTCAGGGGGCCCGCATGGAAAACAAATTTCCTGGAGCTAGGAGAAATCCAGAGTGCCCTATATCACTGCCAAACTCACAATCCCTTTTGGAACCAAGTGGCCAGAACCAACCCTTCACAGTCGAGTGCCAAACTCAAAGCTCAGCTCCCTGCGCAGCCATCAATAGACAGCTATACTGTCTCAGAGCAGTGGTGGGTCAGTACTATATCCTCTTCCTGCAGGAGACCTGGGCTTGAGTCCCAGCCAATGCACCACAAGTCAACCATCACCCATTTGTCAGTGGAGGTTTGCTTGATGCTGTGAGGTTGGATATATTTTATGGCAATGAATTTGGAGGGACCCAAAAGCAAGAAATTTGGTTGGGGTTTCCCACACTAAGTTCATGGCAGCATGCCTCCACAAGGAAGCAGCTCTCTCAGTGGAAGAAGAAGGAACCATGAGGTAGGAGCCAATGAAATGTTTTATAGGCAATCTGAGAGTAGGATTTAGAGAACACCATGGGACATAGGGAGATACAGAATCTGTGAGAGGCACAGAAGGGAGAAGAAACTGTGAAGGAGAATCCATGGGTCATGGAAACCCTCTTCAAAAGGGACTCTGGTTGAAAGAAAGAATTTCTCCCCACCTCTCCTGGGGCCTGACTGGAGTGCCTTTTGATGGGTCATTAGAGGCAGGACTTGTGCTGTTCTCTGCTTACCTTCAAGCAGTGTGCCTCCCATATTACCAGTAGGTTCTAGTGCAGGCCTGTCATGTTATCTGAGTACCACTCAAAAGACCCACGCGGACTCTTCCGCATCCGAGTTTGATTGGTCTGCCCTCGCCCCTGAGGTTAGTAAATTGGCAAAGAAATATATGAAATCTGCATTCTTGAGTGCTGCTTCATTCTGGGCAAGGAAAGGGAGGGCTATTTCCATGGTTGAAGTGTTCCAACAATTCAGAGAAAAATACCACATGAAGTCAAAATAGTATACTTCTAAGCCAAGCAAGGGTTTTCCTTTATTACCATGCTGACATGCAAGGTTTTTTACAGCCTTCTCCCCTGGTGTCAGTGGTATTCCTGCTCTCTCCAGCTGGGGGTGGCAGTGGAGCAGAGGGAGGGGGGGTTTCATCTGGAGGCCTGGAGGCAGTGATAGAAAGAAGAGAGTCCCTGGGAGGAAGTAGGTATTATAGAAAGAGCAAAGTGTCCAGTGTATGAGGACAAAAAGCACCCTGGTTACAGTAAAAATCAACATAAATGTTTGTTGAAAATAGGTCTGGAGGCTGAGCCCCGGTGGCATAGTGGTTGTGCGCGGGACTGTGGCCCACTGGGATGGAGGTTCGATTCCGGCTCCCAGGAGCAAAGGCTGGGCCTCCTCCTACCACCAGGGCAGTGATGCCTAAAAAAAAAAAAAAAGAAAGAAAATAGGTCTGGAGAGTCATTTTTAAAGGAGCCTCCCTTTAGGGAAAGAAGGCATCTTCAACAGTGTGATTTCATTTTTGTTAACTTCAAAATCAGTCACAAGTCATCTGAGGAGGAAGGCCGGAAGAGTGCTGGGTAGAAAATTGTTGCAGGTAGGGAATGTGAACTTTAAGGAAGTCCGCGGGATGCCTAGGTTCTCCTGCTATACCACTATACTGAAAATACCACAGATGGATGGTCTTAATGAAAACCTTGTCTTTTCTCACATTTCTCAAGGTCAGTAATCCCCAGTCAGAAGGGGGCAAACTTCCTTTTTGTGCAGTTCTCCTCTGTCCCCTTAGGTGACAATGAGGCAGAATCTTCTTGATGGAAACAAATTTAGTTAGTTTTGATTTCTTTTAGGTCTTGACTTTACCCCACCTAATACCTTCTGGAAGAAGTTGCTTTTTCCTTTCTGTTCTTTGCCTTTTAGTGATCTTCATGTGATGCACCATCTATCTGCCTCCATTTGTGTTTGCCCTCTACTCTTTTGATTTCTCAAAAGTGATTGGTTGTCACATCCTTCATTAGCATTCCCTAATTAGCCTAGCAAAGAAAATATTGTCCCACATAGCATGACAGCTCCAGGTTTAACAGAGAAGATTTACGTCCCTTAGTTTGGTGAGACACAATTCAACCTGTAACCAAAAAGGTCTGGTGGCCAGGGAAGAGAAATGTTGTGTTCTGATCATGGCTACACTGGTGAATTCACAGGGAAAATTTCTTTGAGTTTATAACTAAAATTGTATTATTTTCTATAGATAACATTTTGTTGTTGCTGCTAGGCACTTTGAAATGGATTCCAACATAATCAGACCATATGTTCCCACTCCTGCCCCGACCTCACATTTTGGGGGACATTTGAGCCTCACTGGGGCCAATCCATTTATTGACAATTATTTTTTGCTTCTGTTTTGTTTTTAACTGATCCCCTACTGGAGGAGCCTGGGTGATCTCATGGATTATGCACTGAGCTGCTAAGTGAAAGACCAGCAGTTCAAACCCACCAGTTAGTCTAAGGAAGCTAGATGAGGTTGTCCAGTCCAGAGGATTTCCTGTCTCAGAAACCCAAAGGACCAATTCCACTCTGTCCTGCGAGGTGACTAGGAGTCAGAAGGTACCAGATGGACATCCACGTTGCTTAGGTTTTTTATTTATTATTTTTAAGTCTTTACCACACATGATGTCCTTCTTTAGGGACTGGTCCCTCCTGCTGCTATGTCTAATGTATGTGTATCTGCTTCATTCTCAGGAGCATTTGGACTTATTATGATTATTTCTTCTTTAAATAAGATGATTTTTTCTCTGTTTCCATGTAGTCCCTGATATAGTCAATATTATTCTTCTACACCATGATTTAAAGACATCATTTCTCCTTTGGTAATCCTTATCCAACTTTTGAATGTGTCTGATGCAATTGCACATACCATGACTTAGGTCAGGTATCCCTCAATCTGCTACATGACATCTTTGCTTTGTAACACTAGAAAGACATGTTTGGCAACAGGTTTACTGAATGCAATATATTGTTTGACTTCCTTACTGCTGATTTCATTGATGGTGGATATTGATTGTGGATACAAGTAAAATTAACTAAGAATATTGACAACTTCAATATTTTCTCTATTTACCATGATGTTGTCTATTACTTTAATTACGAGGACGTTTTTTTTTTCATTACACAGAGGTGTAATCCATATTGGAGGTTATAGTGTTTCGTCTTCATCAGTAAGAATTTTAAGTTCTCTTCACTTTCAGTAAGCAAGGTATGTCATCTGCATATCTGAACCTATTATTGACAACTTTCTTCTAATCCTTTGCTTAATTCTTCATTTTGTTCAGCTTCTCCGATTATTTGCTCAGCAGATTGAATACATATGGTGAAAAGATAAAACCATGATTCACATTGGTATCCTCTTGCTCTTTTTAAACAACTACTTCTTGACTTATGAACAGGTTTCACATGAGCACCACTTAAGTGTTCTGGGATTACTATTCTTGGAAATGTTATCCATAATTTCTTATGGCCCACACCATTGAAAGCCTTTGTACAGTCAACACTACACAGGTAAACATGTTTCTGGTATTTTCTGTTAGCAACCCAAATCGGTCTGCAATGTCTTAATAGGAAAACACATGGAATTGAAAGTGCTGAGGACTTTTAAATGGTATAGAGGACCATGTCTTTTAAAATAGATTAGAACAACATTTCTCAAATCTTACCATGCACAAGAATCACCTAAGAGATCTTATTAAATTCTGACTTACTCCTCAATGTAGAACAAATTAATGATTTATTCCCCACACTCGTGAGTAGAGTAGCAGGTAAATAAAGGGCACCTGGGGTGTTCAGTAGGTTGGAGATGTTATTACTCATCAGAGGGAATTGTAAAGCATAATATGAGCAGGTGCAACCTGATTCAATGGGGCGGGGTGGCCACAGACTTTTCCACTAGCAGATCTATTTTCAGTCCTATTTGCAGGTTCTACTGTGAGTCAGCTTCAGTTCAGTTTCCTCCTGCCTGAACATCGATTAATTATATCTCCTTGTACATGTGGTATAGTCTAGCCAATGAAATAATACATGCTAATAGCATGTGAAACATGAAACACAGCCTACAGTGGTACTTTTTATTGACAGGAGGTAAATGTTTACATAAATCATGAGGCTAATGGGCTTCAGTCAGAAAATTAGTTTAACATCCTAAAACATTCTTGGAACTAAAGGTGGAATCTGAATAACTGTGCTAAGTGATACAGTGTTCAAGCCGTGGTGGTATGGTGGTTAAGCACAGGGCTGCTCACCGTAAGGTCAACAATTTGAAACGATCAGCCACACCATAGTAGAAGATGGAGCTTTTTATCTCTGTAAAGAGGTATAGTCTTGGAAATTCTGCCCTGTCTCATAGGGTGGCTCTGAGCAGAATCAACTCAATAGCAGTGAATTTTTTTTTCATTTTTAAGTGGATATTGTTAAAATACAAGGGGGTACCACCCCATAAATGGGATTATTTCTCTTTTTTTTGGAGGGGGAGCATCACTGCTTCTGGTGTTCATGGGCGCTATCCAGTGCTGCTCCTGAGAGCCGCCGCTAGATTTGAACCGCCAAGCCCGCAAGCCGCTATCCTGCACTCAACCACTTACGCCACCAGGGCACAGCCCAGAATTATTTCTCAAAGTTACATATTTAATTTAATTTTTTTTTTTTTTTACAAATTATCACCTTCAAAGTTCTCTCCATTGCATCTAATGCATTTGTCAAATCTGAAATACCATTCTTGGAAACATTTTTCAAATTCAATTGTTTGGATGGCTGACAGAACCTCTCTCATCTTTACTTCATTTCTTCTATGTCTTCAAATTGCTGCTCTTTCAGGTCCCTCTTCATTCATGGAAAGAATTGAGGTCAGATGAGTCAGGTGAATGGAGCAAGAGAGGCATGTTGATTTTTGTGAATAACTGACACATTGGGAGGGTTGCATGAACAAGTGCATTGGTGTGGTGGCAAAACCAGTCCTCTGCCTGGCACAAACCAGGCCTTTTTGGTTACACATTTTTACACAGTCTTTTCAGAGCCTCTAAATAGAAAGCTTCACTAACAGTCTGACCTGGTGAAATGAACTCTAATTACATTTGAGTTAACATTTTCATCCATTTGGGAAGTTGACAGATGTCCAGAATGAGGTTTGTTATCAATTGACTTTTCACCTTTTTTGAAATGAAAACACGACTTGTACACTTGAGTTTTTCCCATACCCCTGTCCTTGTAAGCTGTGTTCAACATCACAACAGTTTCTGTGACGTTTTTCCTGAACAGGGAACAAAATTTCCTATTGTATACAGTTCTCTTAAATCATTCATTACAAAAAAAAATGAGGTTTAAACAAAACTGCTTTTGTGAAAAAAATCACTGTGACCAGATCACACCTTCCCAGGCAATGCCGCTATGTGCACTAACTCAGAGTGAGTTCCACAATGCTCACATAGCAGGAAAAATGTGTATTACGAAAGCTATGCTCTCCCCATGCTATTCTGATTTTTTTATGAGATGACTTCATTACAAAAATTATAATTTTGTTCTGTGAGATCTTAGGGTAGTTAGTTAACATCACTAATATGTTTTTATGTATATAATGGTATTAATAGATGCTTTGATTTGATTCATTTAGTATTAGATTCAATTTAGTAAAATCTAAAATCTGTCTCACTGTATTTCTGACACAATTTTGGTTAAATGATCCAATGCAACAAATTGTTTAGTTACTCCTTAACATAAGACAGGCATTATTGAAGTTCCAAAAGATAACAAACAAAAATAAAATGCAGTCTCTTGTATTGAAGAAGCTTCCAGTTTAGTAGAAAAGACAGACATATGCACACAGGTGAAACATGTTTGATCGTAACACTGAGCAAGCAAAAGGATAAAATGTACAATTACCTTGGAAACCAAACTCCTTTCCATCGAGTTGATACCCACTCATAGAGGTCCTACAAAACACCATAACACTGCCCCTGTGAGTTTATGACACTAACTCTTTATGAAATTGCAAAGCTTTTTCTTTCTCCTTCAAGGTGACTGGTGGTCTTGAGGTAAGCCATCCTCCATGGAACCACTGTGCCACCAGTCAGCTAACATTTAAATATCATTGGTTTAACTGAATTCCTACCATTATTGGGCACCCTTAGTCGATTCTAACTCATGTGTGCTGAAGAGTTTTCTTGGCTTTAATCTTTACAGAAACAAACTACTAGGTCTTCCTCCGATGAAACCAGTAAGTAGGTCTGAACCACCAACCTTTCAGTTAGCAGTTGATTGTCCACATGAAATGTAGTGAAGTTGTATTATCGGTATTTTAAAACAATGAAACAGAATAGAGGGAAACTAACATCTTCAAAGATCATATTTCCATCAAATCAGTCAAAACAGGGGAAGGAACTCAGTATGTACAAGATTGGAGACATATTTTGAATCAAAAAGAGCAATATGACTGTAGAAAATAGTGGCACTGCGGATTAGGCATTGAAAAGCTTAACTAGAAGATTGGTAACAAACTTACCAGGTACTTCATAGAACAAAGGTGAAGTTCTTCATTCCTATAAAGATTTACAGTCTTAAAACACTATCTGTAGGATAACTATACATAAAAATTGCCTTAAAGCCAGTAAGTAGTTAGTGAGTCAATGGTCAAAGGATGAATTTTACTTTGGAATCATAATCCTGTCTATATACCCAAGAGTGTTCTAATCCAGAAAGCAGCTTCACATATCGAAGGAATTAGAATGGAATTCTTCAGAAATAGGAATTCTAATTCTGTTGCCTCGCATCTAACTCCTCTCTCTATTTGGGAACATAGAAACAGTTTTTTCAGGGTGATATTGATTTACATTGACATTGAGAATCTGATAAAAATTATAAACACTTTCCCAGGAAAAGCTGGACTTGTAAATTCACAAAGATGGTGTAGTTTGGAAGATTAATGTCCTTTTGAAGGTCAAAGGAAAAGACTCTATTTATAAGAAGGTTCATATCATTTTGTCTTCTTCCTTCTTTGACGAATTCAGCAATATTGACAACTTAATCAATTCGATTGTTTTATTGGCCATGATAACCCTTTGATCAATTCTGGCTTGTACCCTGATTACATACTATCTTTTCCCACATGCCATCCTACCCAGTATTTCCCAGTATAGTTAGGTGTGAGGTTGGCAAGAGGAGACCTCCAGGAAAACTCAGCTATCAACATTCTCTATCTGGCTCTGATATTGACCAAACTTGCTTGAGAATGACTGTTCAAAGATGACTATCACCAGCCTTTCTTGTTGTTGTTAGGTGCCATAGACTGGGTTTGGATTCACACAATGCCCATGTGGCAGAGAACTGCCTCAGAGGGTTTTCTAGGTTGCAATCCCTATAGTAGATCCCTAGGTTTTTCTTCTGCAGATCGTCTGGGTGGGTTTAACCCATGAAACTTTCAGTTAGTACTTCAGCACTTAACCTTTGTGCCAGCAAGGATTTTTTTTATCACCACTGATATTAAGTAAGCATTACTCTATTTTATTCCTCAGTAGACTGAGGAAGTGAGCATTTGACTAATAAGAATGGTGTGTCCATCCATACCTGTTGCTGAGCTTGTAGTCCTGACCAATGACCTTAATGGATTTAGCTAGACTATTTTATTTCTTATATTCTCAGAAAATTCCTGAAGATACAGTGCCTGGAGAGTGGAATCTGGGAGCAAGGCAGGTGCATTCCAGTGGTGTGTGAGCCTCCTTCTCCCATCTTTGAAGGCTTGTATGAATGCACCAATGGTTTCGAGTTGGGCAGTCAATGTGTGCTCAAGTGTGATCAAGAAAATGAAAGGGTAAGGATGACTTCTTGTCCTTTTCTTTCTCCTTCTTCATCTACCCTTTTCAAACATTTTACTGTAATTGATACGCTTCTTTTGGGGAGTGTGACATTGATTGCAATCACCATATTGTAATAGCACCCCTATCTTTTGCATCCCCTGTTTCCCATTTTCATTCACCTCCTTTCCTTCCCTTTCCTGTCTTCTGAACTTGCTCTAGGTAAATGCTGCCCCTTTAATCTCATGGTTTATTATTCTGAGGGGTATAGGCCTTCCTGACATCATTGTTCACTACATAGACCTTTCTATTATTAGACTGAATGTTGAACTCCAGGGGTGAGTTCAGTTTCAATCTTGAAAAGTGATTAAGGTTCTGAGTCACCCTGGTTTTACCAGCTTGATATTTTTAAGACTTACAGTTTTGATCCATGTTTCCCCTCACTCTGTCTAGGATCTTCTATTGTAATCTGAATCAGAACAGTTAGTAGTGGGAGCTGGGTACCACTAAGTTCTTCTGCAGACTATTTGGACTGACTGTTTCCATGCATCTTTGATTTTATTCACTCACTTTTGCTTCAGACAAAGAGACACCAAGAGTTTCACCTTAGATTGTCACTCACACCTTTTAAGATACCTGTCACTATGTATCAGGGTAGGACACAGAACAGGGACCTTTATAATTTCTGTCTCAATTGATCAGATATTCTGAGACTATGGTATTGAGATTCCAGGCCCCGTAATTAATTCCCTTACATTCTTTGATCATAGGTAAAAGGTTTTAATAACTTTGTCCCTTAAATGCTCTAATATCACATATAATTGTTTGCAGCTCATATGAACATATATGTAGAAATATTCTCTGTCAAACCTAAATATCTACTGCAAAATATATCTTTAAAATGTAATGAAGAAGTTAATTTAAAGACTAAGATGCACCTCTTCCCAAGTCAAGGTATTTCAGTTACCACTCATACATATGAAAACTTGACAATGAATCGGGAAGAGTGGACAAGAATTGAAGCTGTTGGATCATGATGTTGGCAAGGAATAGTAATGACATCACAGACTCCTAGAATAACAGACAATTCTGCAGGGGAAGAAGTATAGCCATTATAGAAGTGAGGTTGGTGAGACTTCATCCCACTTATTCTGGGCATGCCATCAAGAGGGGAGAAGACTTTGGAGAAGTGTATCATACTTGCTCTTATGTAGTGTTATAAAAAAAAAGAAAACAGACTGACATAATGTTTGAAGCAATGGGGCTCAAATGGGAATACTTGTAAAGGTGGCACAAGGCTGAGTGGTATTTCATTCTATTTTATTTTGGGGCCACTGTGATTCATAACCAAAGTGATGACATTTAAGGGCAACAACAGTATATATATATATATATATATATATATATATATATATATATTCATGAATTTAGTCCCATTCCCCTCTCACATTGCTCATCTTGCATGTCTGTCTATGCAAAGATGACTTATTGAACTGTTATGGATCATTGTCTACTCTCAATGGTCTACTGAAGATTTTTAACAGAAATGCTTTGGATTATTCCCGACAGGTAGGACCTTAGTAAGGTCAAACTCTAACATGGGTGTTAATGTTATTTGACAGGGAATTCAAAAGATAACTCATTTTGGAATTGTCTTTCCTAAGATTGGGTCTGTTTCTGAGATAAGAACCTGATGGTTGAATATCTTGGCACATTCTAAAATATTCTCAGATCTGGTTTAAGAAAGTGACCTCCTCTCATGCATGGCCACTGACCTCACTTGACAAGGACAGTTGGTATTACATTACTTAGTAGAACAACATCCAGAACAGAAACATGAGTTCCTCAGTGTGTGAGTTCAGGTAGTCTAGAGAAACAAATTCATAGAGATTCATATATGTATAAGAGAAAGTTTTATATAAAGCTTAAGGTTATGTTAAGAAAGCATCCCAACCCAGGTCAATCCAAGCCCATATGTCCGATATTAGCCCATATGTTCAATATCAACCTATAAAATCCTCTCCAGAATCACAAAACACATGCAGTGATGCTGAATGCAAGACAATCATAGGTCAGTGAGTAGAAAGTCTTTCGACTCAGTGGCATTGTAAGCATCTCAGTGCTGGCAGGAGTCTCTAAGTGGCTTCCCCAGTTCCAAGGGTATGGGGTCTATCAGTGTAGTGCCATGTGCCTTGTCAGTAGAGCCTTGTCTCAGGGAGTGAACCAAGAAGGAGAAGTGTTTCCCACCTCCAAGAAGAAATATTGGATTTACCATAACTCATAGGAAAATGCCATACCCACAGAGAGACCTCACTGGCTATGATCTGATTGACAGACAAGACAACATCCCTTAACTAGTAATCCTTTCAAATTGACACCAGATGATGTAACAACCATACTCAGCAAAGCTAAAAGTGATGTCTGACTATTTTTCTTCCTAGGAATTGGGGTCAAACAGTTCTCAAATGAAAACCACACTCTTATCACAGTTGCATGACTAAAATCAACTTTATTTTTAAATAATTGCACACATACATGAGACAAGAGTGTTCCTAGGGAAAGATCAGTGATGTTGAGTCCTCTCCTGGCACATGCCTTTATTGCCATGTCCAGAATTGCAGAATAAGCCCTGCAAGACAAGGGAAATAGAACGTGCCAAGAAATGAGAGGCCAGAGAAACCAAGCACATCTGTTTGCACTAATGGGTTAAGGAATCAAAGTTAATGGGAGAGCTGTGTATAACTTGGAAATCTTACCTTCTTGGGCTTTGTGAGGGAGGTGTTAGCCTTTGTGCCCTACACACAGAATGTTTTCCCAATGCTGAAGGTGTGAGGCCAAAAGTTGTGCAGAACAACATGCCTCTGAGGACAGGGAGTAAAGGGAGCATGAGATCAAAAGCAAGAATGTCCCTCAAGGTATCCATTTACCCAGAAAGGCAAAAAATACCTTCAGGAAAGTTATGAGTTGATTTCACCAGATGAAAACCATTTTGAAAAAACTCTGACATTTGCCACCGGCAGCATTTGTGTGATAATATAGATGAATCATTGCAAAACCATACCATCTGGGGGAAATTCTAAAAATATCTCAGAGTGACAGGGCTAAAGTTGACAGCATATCATATTTTTATATAAAAGAACAACAAAAGTATCATAATTTCCTTGTGGCAAAAGAAGAGGGAATTGTCCTTTTGACTTTTTTGTCTATAGCAGTATTTTTGTTTTGTTTAAATAGTGTCATTTTGTACAGATACTAGAAGTTGGAAAATACTACCATCAGCTAAGTGCCTCCCTACCCCAACTCTAAAGAAAATTAGAAAAAGGAATAATGGAGATTTTATTTAACTTTGGTTTTCTAGCTTCCTATCGTCTGCACTAAGGAAGGACTATGGACCAAGGAGTTCAAGTTGTGTGAAAACCTGCAAGGGGAATGCCCACCACCTCCCAAAGAACTGAATTTCGTGGAATACAAGTGTGAACAGGGATATGGAATTGGTAAGAATGGGAGGGGATGTTCAATTCTGCTCCCATTCAACTTGACTAGGGTCCAGTGTTCTGAGGAGGGTTCTCCCTTGAGAAGTTAGCAGCCACCTAGCTGCTTCAGTAAAAGTAAACTTTGTAGCAGATCTGCTCTTGTTATTCTTCCATATGCTTATGAAGGCAATCTGGCTGTTGAGTCATTTGCATCATGTCTGCTCATCTGAACAAGGAAGCCCATGATGGTGCCTTGATGAAAACACTCAGCTGCCAAGCAAAATGCCAGTGGTTGGAACCCCCCAGTGGCTCTGCAGGAGAGAGATATGGCAGTCTGTGTCTGCAAAGATTTATAGCCCTGGCAGCCCAGCAGACAAGTGCTACCCTATCCTTTGAGATTGCTCTGAGTTGGAGTCAACTCAATTGCCATGGGTCTAGTCTCTCTGGTCATTGCAAGACAAGAAGAGATGGATGTGTGACAGGATTGGTGGTTCCAAAAAGAACAGTGGGGATGTGCAGCCTTACGCCATGTGTGTTCTGGACTCTGCCACGCTCTCTGCACTTGTTACTGGAGCGAATCGTTCCTGGAAAGGACAATTCAATATTACACTTGCTTGTGTTGCCCTGCATCCATTTTTTTCTCTGCAGGAGACTAGGCGCCAGAGTCTTTGGGCAGCTTAGTGCTCAAGTACTTGCAATTAAAAATCCTTGTGACCAGATCTGATTTATAGTAATGTTGACTCAACTTTGCCCTGGCTGGGTCTAAGCACCACAGAAGAGGCACAATTTGTGGGAAAACACATGAGATTGCTCATCACTTCTGAAGTGTCCAGGCAAGAAGTGATCCTTAGAAGTGTGAAATGCCAATGGATATACTTTAAGTTAAGCAGAATCCTCCTTAGTTTCTGGAATGTTCTTTGCCATCCTCCAGTTCTTTTTACTGTGAAACCTGTGATTTGGCATGGTGAGGGGTGGGGGTGCACAGATAAGGTCCCTTCAGTGATCTCTCATGAACAATTGCTTATCTCCCAAGCTGTTAATTTCTTCAGTAAGTATCCTGAACTCACCTGTCCAGAATGCTTTAAAATGATATAGCTCTTCTGATTATCCTAAATGTTACTGAGAAGCAGATAGTGAGAGCTGAAAAGAAAGCTAATGATCAACCTACCCAATGCCATTGAGTTGATTCTGACTCACGGTGACCATATAGGGCCAAGTAGAACTGCTCCTAGGGTTTCCAAGACTGTAAATCTTTATGGGGCCAAGAGCCTGGTTTCTCTTCGGAGGGTTTGAACTTCTGGTTTCACAGTTAACTTCCCATCATGTAACCCCACTCGTTCTCTAGAGGCCCTGGTATTCATCACAGCTATATGACATGAAGGTCTTAAGATTAGTCTTCTTGCAATAGAATTTCAAAAGGTGCTTGGACTCCAGATACAAGAGAACAGAACAGTAGTTTTTTCTTGAGAGGCCAAGAGCACTTGAGTGATCAAATATTCGGTTTCTTTCCCCCTTTGTTTTCTCTTTTAACCCCGTAGGTTTCTTGACTGTCAACAAAATTATCATCGATTTAGCAACTTTTATAAATTTACCTTCAAAAAGTCTGAGTTACTTTCCCCCCTAGCTGGTAAAGCTCTTGATTAATTGGTTAAGCTTTGGGCTGCTAACCGCAAGGCCAGCTGTTTAAAACCCCTTTCTACTCCATGGGAGTCAAGAAGAGACTCTCTATTCCCATAAAGACTTACAGCATCAAAAAACCATAGACACAGTCCTACTTTGTTCTTAAAGGTCACTATAATTTGGAATCAGCTTGATGACAGTAAGTTTACATTTATTTATTTATTTATTTAGGTTTTAGTAAAGCTCTGACTTACTGTAACAATTATAAACCTCTAGAAGATCAGTTAAGCAGTGTTGGTATTAAACATATTTAGCAGACATCAATAAATTAGAGAGATTTTGGCTGGCCAAAGTGCTGGAGGTCAACCAGAGTAGAGGTTAATTTTTGAGAGTCATCCTAAAGACGGAGCTATAAAGTACTGAGTAGAGAAGGGGGCACTTGGAGCAAAGAGACAGAGCTTGGACCCATGCAAATAATATCCCTACCAGTACACAGTAGATGAATATCAACCTTGTCAATTATCAGCATCCCTATATGACCACTTACCATGTAGAAAGCAAGTGCCCTTAAATGAACAAGGCCATTGTTCTAGGATGGGAAGATTGAGATCAGAGCATGTTCGCGTCTCTATCATATATTTCTGTTCCCACAGGAGCAGGATGCATTCCATCTTGTGTTGTTCCCCCAAGTGATCCTGTCTTGCTGCCGAAGAACATCACTGCTGACACTGTGGAACACTGGATGGAACCCATCCAAGTCCAGGTGAGGAAAGGGACACTCTTCTAGGTCAAAGATGGGAGACAACTGAATATCTCCCCACTGACAGGGATTCCCCTAGGGCAATTTCACGGATTGTCAAAACATGCTTAAAGCCAGAAACCCCATGGGTCATTTCTAGATAGGAGGTCTATACAGAAAAGCAGATCCTTGAGAGAAAACAGAACACATATTTAAAGGAAAGCTTGTAGGATAAGCTAGAAGGAAGATTCTGAGACATGATGAACAATAGTATAAAAAATTATATAGGAATAATATATATAGGATTGCTGTATCAAATGCTAATGAGAAGCATGTCTAGAAGTATTAAATGAAGTTGAGTAGATCTTCAAAGATCAAGAAAGGTGGAAAAGGAAGGACAAGTTTGAAAAGAGGAAAATAAAACTGGAAGCAGAGAAAACAAAAAGGAACTAAGTTTTTAAAAAAATCATTCATTCTGTCCTGTCTCTCACTCCCTCTGAATCTGGACACACTTCCTGTGAGTTCTCTCTTATTCAAGATGAGCATCATGAATTAACCACCACTACCTGCATCTACAAGTCTCTTCTCTGAGCTTTAGGTTTGCTTTCTTTTCTATCTGAAGTGGTCCCTCCTGAGCACTTCCCTCCCCACAGTGTTCACTGGGGTCTTCTTCTCTTGCTCACTTTCCAGTCACTGATATGAACCCCGGGTATATCTTCTCTCTCCCCATTGACACTTTCAAGTCATTCTGTCTCCCATATTCCTAAACTCACGCAGATTTGAATCTAATACCACCAGAATTAACTAAACACCACTCAAATTGTTCTGCCATCTGGTGCTTAGACCACTGTTCCCTTCCTATTTGCTTCTTGAAATACATTTGCCCTAAGCTTTTACTCCCATTCCCATGCCCTAAGAGTAAAGAACTTGAACATAACCATTATTATTCTCTTTACCTCAGTTTCAAATAATTACTCTAACTACAAGCTTCTGTGTATTCAGTTCACTATTTTGACTCAAGCAACACAAGACTCCACTAGGATATTTCCATTCAGTGATTTTTGAACTCTTTCATGTTTTCCTTACTTCTCTTATGTCCTCATTCCCTCTTTATCTAGCTTGTATATACCATGGATAGACACCATCAACTAGCCCTATGTTTTATAGTACTCTCTTGGTCCTGCCCCATTATGTACAGACTCTGTGTTTGAAGAATATGGACATCTTTGCTGACAAGGTTCATTTTAAGGTCATGAACATTAATCTCAAATGAACCACACTGACCACCCAGCAATAAGATGGCATGTTCTCTTCTATTTTACTGCACATGAAGGAGTCCTAGGGCTGCAGTGGTCAAGTACTTATGGTCAACTGAAAGGGCTCATAGCCAAACTATATGGCTGCCCACAGTCTGCAGACATGTCTGGTCATATGACTACTTTAGCAAAACCTTGAAAATCTAAGTAAGAGAGTTGCATTAGCTGCTTCTAACAATATAGGGCGAAGGGTTGATTTAATAAATTGGTTTCTGAAAAGAAAAGACAACAATCCTTACAGGATGGAATTGGAAAATGTGAAACATAAACACTTTTGTTCCAATAAAAACCAAACTCAGTGCCCTTGAGTTGATGTGACCTTGTAGCAACCCCATAAGACAGGGTAGAACTGTCCTCTGAGTATCTGAGACTCTAACTCTTTATAGGAGTAGAAAGCTTTGTCTTTCTCCCATGAAACGACTGGTAGTATTGAACTGTTGACCTTGCAATTACCATCCAATTCATAACCACTCTGCCATCAGGGTTCCTCTTTTTGTTCTAGCGCCGCCTAAATCAGTATCACTTAGGTCAAAACACAACTCTTAACTCTGTCATTAACATAGATATCACTAGGTGACAAAAAAATCTGTTACTTGAGATTCTCACAGTTCTTTTATCTGTATTATGTAATTAAGGAATGTTGTTTACAAAATGCACATGGGATACTTCATGTTTGAAAAATGGAAACATGGTCAATGAGAAACATGGAAATAAAGCAATGAAAACAATGGAAATAATGATGAGTATCGCTCCTGTATACTAGAAACATCAGACCCTCTCAGATGAGAGTATGTATCAATAATAATTGACTTCATGATTGGATGTGAAATCTAACTTTGTGTTTATAAATAAGGAAGTCATATATACCAACTCTGTTGCATTAAACAAAATTCCTCTTGGAGCCAAATCCTTTTGATCTAAATGAATTGATCTTGAAGGGTAGCCCATATTGTGCTTTATTTTATATTTGGTTTTCCTGAGTAGCTGATTAAGAAAGAATCTTGAAAAGCAAGTCAAACTTTGAACTTGAACTTTAGTAAGCACCCCAGAAAAACCCACTGTAACACTTTGATAAACACTGTTATTATAAAATACAATGGTAGAAACATAAATAGTTTAAGTACAAGCTATAGAGATTTATTGGATTGTTCACTTATTTAATGCAAATTCCTACCATCCTCCATACTTTCAGCACCTTTTCATCTGGCAGGATGCTACAAAAATGGATTAAATGGCACGATTTTCTCTAGTTTGCTTTCACTAATGCCATTCTTTGCAAGAAAAATGATACCTTGAAATTGGATAGCACTTTAACGTTTTCAAAATTGTTTTCAATGTATCACTACACTTGAATCCATCACAAATAGATAAGCAAGGAAGGGAAGGTGTCATCATCCTTACTTTTAAGATAAATTAGCTTACATGACTGGCATCAGTGGAGCAAGAGCTATAGCTCAAATGATCTGATTCCAAATTCTGTGTGATTTCTTCCTGCAAACCCTTTCCCTGGAGGCTTGTTATTCATCCATTCACCCATTCATACATTGTCCTGGTGTAGGTTTGGATGGTTTGCCTACAAAAAGCAAGATATTCTTTACTCAAATAACTGAGTCCCACCCCCCAAAGTCTAAAAAGTAATATAGAAGAGCTATTTCCTGATAAATTTGCTTCTCCTTATCTCAAGAGTGCATTTTTCTCTTTAACAACAAGCAAACATATTTTTTAGATACCTACTGAATTCATTAGCCTTTCTTTAGCGATTCTATTGGTTTTTATTTCTCTAAATTATCCCTGAGTCCTGGGGTGACTTTTTTCTTATTAGAAAAAGGAGAATTTCTGAGAACTTAGGTAATTTGGTATTTTGATGAAAAACAAGGTAGCAACTGGCAAAAACACAAAAGTGAAGTCATCCAGCGTTCAAATATGGTATGACTTACCCCTTGGGCCTTTGAGGGCTCATCTGAAAGGATGAGGATATAGTACCTCCTTTGTAGGACTGTTAATCAAAATTAAAAATAACACATATGAAATGTTCCGTACAGAATCTAACACTTAGTTCTGAATAAGGTTAACATGAGATTTCAATTAACTTCTTACAAATCTCTCCTTGGAGATTTCCTCCATCTCTGAAAAGTTACCAGTTACCTCTATGAGACAGATAAATATGTTTCTATGGGCCTTTTTTGGTTTTAGATTTATTTTTGTGAGAAGACAACATGCACTGATTATTTGTCCTTTATTAGTACTATAATATAGTACTATCGGTACTATATATGATGTGTATCAAACATATATATATAATTTATGTATATATATAATTTTAAAGTTCTCAAAAGCTTGCTAACTCTAGAAGAAGATGCATAAGGAATCCAAATGTGTCCCAAAGGACTTTCTGGGTCTTTTTCACTAACATGGTGCTTTCTTCCTTGTCCTAATAATAGGCAGGGATTTAAACCATTCTATGGTAAAGACTAGAGCCATTGTGGTGCTATGGGTTAGACATTGGTCTGCTAACTATGAGGTCAGTTGTTCAAAACCACCAGCTGCTCCAAGGGAGAAAGGAGATGGCTGTCTGCTTCCATCATATTTACTGCTTCAGAAACCATCTACAGTTAGAATTGATGAGAAGATAATGGATCTGGTTTGAAAGGGTTTGGTTTGGCAAGGCTGTCAGAGAAGAAATACCCCAGCAGAATGGAGGTACACGAAACCTAAAGAAATGCTGGCAGTGTAACAATCCGTGCCTGCCTGCCAAGGAGCCTGAGAATGTGATCCAGGCAGTTGGGGTAGCCAAGAGCAGCCAGAGGGCTCTTAATAGCTGACATTCTCGAAGCAGATCACCAAACCTTTCTTTTGAGGTACCTCTGGGTAGACAGTGTAGGGCCTAACAAACCATCTGCACCGCTCAGTGACTCTTATTTTAATCCCAATTCCCCATCAAAACTGTACATTTCTTGAGGTGGGATTTGTTGCCCTACTCATATTTCATTCCTCAGATCTCATAAGAGGCAAAATGAAAAATTATTTCAGAATGTAGTTGTTCAATGAAACTAAATACTCCACATCTACCTCCACAAGTCATTTGTTAAGACTAACTTTTCTAAGGTTCCGTTTTCAGGATTGTCCTACCTACTCTGTCACGAAAGTATTTTATTGTGTAACTCCTTAATAGGAAAATCAAATTGTTGAATAGACTTGATAAAGGAGTGGCTTAGGAGGAATCTGATATCCTGGGGGGGTTGTTTGTTGGTTTTTGTTCCACATAAAGACAATTGTTTGCATGCAAATGAATATTTGAAAGGGTGTCTCCTTCTGAGATAATAAAAACCCATCATGCCATTCATCTTCCCTATTATTTTACTGCATAGATTCACTTTCATGGGTTAAACAATGCTTTTTTTTTTAGAAATATCGATTATAAATGAGGTCCAAATTAAACTTACAAAGAGCCTCAATATCACATGAAACCCCTTTCTAAATTCCTCAACTGTTCCGTAAAATTGCTCAGTGATCTCAACTCTTAGTACTTCTAGTGTTAAAAATAAGCAGAAGAGAAAAATGAGTGGGAAAGGAGGATGTAGTGTCCTGCAAGAACCACTGTTTCCCAATGAATGATCTCACCCTCCCTCTGGTCTACTGATCCTTAACCTGTAGCCCCCACCTCCATCTCCACCCACTCTCCAGACTGACTTCACAGTCCTATGAAAGAACTCTACAGACACTGGTTACAAGCACGTGGGAGAAGAGCAAACCACGCATCCATCAATCACAGCGTTAATCACTCTGGGTTCCAATGAGTCTCATGGCATCAAGCCCCATATGCTCACTGTCGATGCATAACTCTGTAGATCCTGCCCTACTTTCTGAGCCAATTGAACTACAGTAAATCCTCAGTGTAAAAGAAGCAGGGATTTTATTGTCTCTGCACAAGGGCACAGTGGGGAAGTCTACTAACCAAAATGTCACATGCCTCCAAATTGGGGGCACCTGGGTCCATTATTCCTTCCAAATTTCTAGAATTCTGACTCCTTCCAGCCCCTCGCTGCCCTCTTAGCTGATTCTTTCCATAAATGAAGGCCCAGATGACAAGTTGCATGCTCTTAGGGCAGTGGTTCTCAACCTTCCTAATGCCATGACCCTTTAATACAGTTTCTCATGTTGTGGTAATTCCCCAACCATAAGATTATTTTTGTTGTTACTTTGTAACTATCATTTTGCTACTGTTATGAATCAGGTGATCCCTGTGAAAGGGTCATTTGACCCCCAAGGGGGTCACAACCCACAGATTGAGAACCACTGTTCTAAATGAACCTCTCATTGTGTAACAGGTCCATGTAGAATAGTGGATCAACCAATATGATTCTTTCAAGGGATTCTTGGGTCCATGTTAAATTTGAAAGATGCTAATGTATTTATTGCATATGCCTTCAAACCTAGTCCAAACTGGGAGGACCCTATGGGCCATTCTTCACATTGAAGGACCTTGAAATGGAATGCTGCAGAATATAGAAGCTTTTGCTATGAGGAGGGTGGCTCCAAGATCACCAAAGGGAGTGAGTGTCAGGTCGAAGAAAATGAGGTATTGAATGAATGTATGTGTGTGTGTGTGTGTGTGTGTGTGTGTGGTGTGTGGATGGATGGATGGATGGATGGGTGATGGATGGATGGATTGTGATAAGAACCACCAATAAAATGATTTTTAAAAACAGAAAGACAAGGAGATATTGATCTCAGGATTTCGTCACTACAGAGGAAGAGGTAAAATAGACCTGGATGATGGCAGGGATAAGCAAGAGACCATATTCACTGCCATGAAGACAATTCCGACGGATAGCAACCCTATGGGACAGGGTAGATGGTCCCTGTGGGTTTCTGCAATGTAGCTGTTTAAGGAAGTCGAAAGCCATGCATGTCTCTTATGGGGAAGCTAGTGATGTCAAACTGCTGACCTTGTGGTTAGCAGCCCAAGTGTAAGTACTATGCCGCGAGAAAGAAAAAGTAAATTGCAAGATAGTGTGTCCAAGTTCAAATACACAGGCAAAATAGCACTGTATTTTATTTCAGGTTACATGCATATGCAGGAGTAAGAAAGATATCACAAATCTAGGGAGTATGAGTATTTCGTGTTCTCCTGAAACTAGCAGTCCAATCTGTAAAGTAGCTATTCTCAATTTTAAAAGCAAACAAGCAAAAAGAGCAAAGTGGGTTTATGCTGGTCTTTCCATGGGCATTTTCTTTCTGGAATGTTGAAAATAAATATTTGACACTTTGTTGTTCACAATCTATGAATCTGAGAAGTTGATGGTCATAGTAGTCCTGGTAGCTATATAAAATGCAGAAAAATAGTTTGGAAATGTATGTGGCAGCATGTGTGCAAATGTGCTTGATGCAAATGATGTACTGAATGTTGTAGTAGCTGTAAAAGCCCCCAATAAAATTATTTTTAAAAATCCAGAAAAATAATTAGAAACAAATTAAAAATCACCATCACTGTGAGTTAGGGAAGGAGGAGAATGGATAAGAGGAGTGTGCTTGGGAGACATTAATTGAAAAGGTCTATAACAAAATGAAATCAGCAAAATATTTGATAAAGTTAGACATAGCATGTGAGGATTTTCTTTCTTTCTATTTGTTTGTTTTTTTAAATAATTTTAACTTTGTGAAAATAATTAATATGAGTGAGATATGTTAAAAAGGATTCTAAAAGTGAAAATCATATTTTTCTTAGCAAGAGCTTCCCTTTCTCCTCTCTTTTCCCTTTTTCCAGCTTTCCTTCCTGTTACTCTTTCTTCCTACCATATTACTTCCATCAACGACCACCATTTGTCTGTCAGTTTGCCATACTGTGGTGACTTGTGTGTTGCTGGAAGAGATGTCAGTGACATTTAAAATATCAACAGGGTTACTCAGTGTGAGCAAGTTTCAGCAGATCTTCCAGATTAAGAACAAAGAAGGAATGAGCTGTGCCATTCTGAGGAAATGACTGCTGAAAACCTTACAGATAGCACTGAAATACTATGAGATACTGGAAACATCATGAGTGGTAAATGACTAGGGTCAGGGATTGTGTCAGAAGAAGGGTCCCTCAGGTCAGAAGGCATTCAGAACATAACTGAAGAAGAGCTCAATAGAAAGAACCATAATGATGTGGAGGGAGTAAAGCTTTTGGCACTTTCGGTTTTGGCTGGGGCACAACCCCAAATGAGGAGAAACAGCTACAAGCAACTAATAATAAGAAGAACTTAGAATGTGTAAAATATAAATTTAGAAAAATTAGAAGTTATTAAAAATTAAAGAGAACACATAAACATTGATATCCTATGCAGTAGGTAGCTGCAATGGACTGGCATTAAGCATTTTGAATTAGAGAGTCATATGGTTTGCTGTGCCAGGGATGGCTGACTCAAGAAGAATGGCATCAAATTTATTATCAGAAAGAATCTTTCGAGTTCTGTCTTGAAGTAGAATATGGTTTGTGATTTCTTTGTAATCTCTCCAATTACAAAGAAATCTAGTTAATATAACATCATCGAGAATTCTACCGACTTCTTCAATATGAAATTGATCAATCATGCCATCAAGAAGAATTGATAATATTAGTGATTGGAGTGTAAAACTTGGAAGCAGAGAGGAAGCAACAGAAGTTAGAAATATGGACTTAGTGATGGGTACAATCTGGAAATCACATGACAGAATTTGTTTAGACCACTGCCTTCTTCATTCCACATATCTTTTTTGCAACCACATCAATGGCAACCAAAAGTGTGGACTGCCCCAGATGAAATACACAGAAATCAAACGGACCAAATCTTTGGGAAGAGATGGGGAATCTAATGCAGACCAGCAGCTGATTGTGGAACAGACCGCCAATTGTCCATACATGAGCTCAGGTTGAAGCTGAAGAAAGGTAAAATAAGTGGATGAGAGCCAAAATACAACTTTGAGTATATTCTACCTGAATTTCAAAGCATCTCAAGAACAAATCTCATGCACTGAACAACAATCAGTGAAGACCGGATGAGCTGTGGGATGAAGTCAAGAACATCCGAAACAAAGAATGGCAATGGTCATTTTAAAAGATAGGAAAGAGAAGCAAGATCAACGTGGATGTCAGAAGAGACTCTGAATTGGGTTCTTGATCATAAAGTACCAAAGGCAAATGGGGAAAAATGATAAAGCAAAAGATCTGAACAGAACATTTCAAAGGGCATTTCAAAAAGACAAAGTCAAGTGTTATAATATGAAAAGACCTAAAGTTAGAAAGTCACAAAGGAAGAGCGTGCTCAAGCTTTGGGTGGCAACATGAAGAAGATTCTATGAGCTGCTAACTGAAGCATCAGCAGTTTGAAATTACCAACTGTTTCCCAGGAGAAAGACAAGAATTTCTTCTCCTGTGAGGGTTACCGATTGAAAAAGTCTCAGGGGCAGTTTTTCCCCTCTTATAGTCAGAATCAAGCCAATGGCAATTAGTTAGTTTGTTTTCTGTGGGCAAAATATGTAACTATGCAGGATGCATCAAAAGAAAACTGAAGGAATATGCGAGGTCACTGTGTGTAAGTCAGCAAGGATTGGTTGACATTCAATTATTTCAAAGGTACTGAAGAAAGAAGTCCAAGCTACACTGAAGGCATTGATGAAAAACAAGGTTCTTGGAATTGAGAAATAGCACTTGAAATGTTTCAACAAACTGAAGCAGCACTAGGATCCTCATTATTCTACACGAAGGAATCTGGGAGATAGCTACCTGACCAAACAACTAGAAGAGATCCATATTTGTACCCGTTTCAAAGAAAGATAACCCCCCAAAATGCACAAGTTATAGAATCATAACAATATCACATACGAGTACATTTCAGCTGAAGATCGTTCACTGATGGTTATAGAAGCTCACTGACAGGGAACTGCAGGAAAATCAGACTGAATTCGGAAGAGGACGTGAAAACAGGTATATTATTGGTGATGTCAGATGGATCTTGGCTGACAGCAAACACCATCAGATGTTTACTTGCATTTCATTGACTATGCAAAGGCATTCATCTGCGTGGACCATAACACACTATGGGTAGCTTTGAAAAAAGTAGAAATTCCAGAACACTTCATTGTGCTTATGCAGAACCTTTACATAGACCAAGAGGTAGTCATAAGAACAGAATAAAAAATATAGTGAATGGTTTAAAATCTAGAAAAATGTAAATAATCAGAGAAACTGGACTGTGTGGGAAAAAACATAACATCAGGATTGGAGGAAATTTTTTTTATTAATTTGCAGTATGCAAATCATATAATCATGCTTATTTGAAGTACTTGCTGTAAAAGATGAAGGATTTCAACCAACAATATGATCTACAACTTAATGTAAACAAAAACAAAATCATCAAAACAGGACCCATAATTACATCATGATAAAGAATAGATTGATAGTGTCAAGGATTCTATTACATAGGTCCATAATCAATGCTCATGGAAGGGATCAAGTGACACATTACATTGGGTAAGTTCTCTGTGATATATACTGTCAGATGCCTTCTTGTAGTCAATAGAACATTGGCATTGGCAATAATAACCGTTTTTTTACATTCTTGCCTGTTTCTCCTTGAACTTCTGACAATTTTCTGTCAAGGAACACTGCAGTCACTCCTTAATTAGCTGTAGCAAATGCTTGTTAGCAGGTGATACTAATGATATTGTTCAATATTTTGCACATTCTGTGTTATTGGATCCTTTGAAGTACACATGACAATGAGTTTCTCCCAGGTCCCTGATCAAGTATCACTTTTCCAAATTTATTGGCATAGACTAATGAATACCTCCAGTGTTGCAACTGTTGATCAAAATATCTGAACTGGTATACCACCAATTCCTGGAGCCTTGCTTTTTGCCAATGCCTTTAGCACAGCTTGAAATTCTTCCCTCAAACCAGCTGTTCTTACTTATATGCTATCCCCAGAAATAGTTGAACATTGACCAATTCTTTGGGGGACAGTGACACTGGATATTCCTTCCATCTTCCTTTGAATTTTCCCTGCATCATGGTTCTCCCAACTCCCATACAGTCTTTTAATATGATAACTCAAGATTTGAAATTTCCCTTCAATTATTTCAGCTAAGGTAAATACTGACCATGATTTTTTCTTTGGAGTATCCAGCTCTAGGTCTTTGCATGTTTAATTATAATATTTATGGAGGTAATGTACCTATGTCAATTTCATGATAGGGATGTAGGGGTAGAGTCTAGTCTATTAATCTGGAGATAGCCAATGAGCTCTCTGTGTAGGCATGGCTTTTTCTTGAGAATTCTGGGAAATCTCACAGTATTTCCCAATTGGAGAAGAGAGACTTGATTTTCAGTCACTGGGAGTCAGTCTCTGAGATGATGAACTACTGACAAGACAAGATGGCAGCTTCCGAGGAACTGGAAAAGCTGGAGAAGAAGCCACACAGCCTTACCCTGATGGAACCAGACCTCTGCAGCCAGAAAAGTCACACAGAGACCCCTGCCAGTGCTGAGATGTTTCTACCACCAATGGATACTGGTGATGAACCCTGAGTCCTGGAAACGAGGAGCCATGAGGGGACCCCTGGCAGATCTGGGACTCTACCCACACTGGCCTGTGACTTCATGAGTCTGAAGGAGACTTTATAGACTGGTATCAGACATGTGGGCTAATAGTGCACTTATGACTTTGAACTGAACTGGGTTGGGATGCTTTCTCAATGTTCCATTCCTCTTGTATATAAATTTTTCCTTATATCTATATGCATGTCTATGAATTTGTTTCTCTAGTCTACCCAGACTAGCACAATATTCTGCTTCATCTTCTCAAGCCATCTGTTGAAAGATTCTTTTCAGCTCTTTTACTTCATTATTTCTGTTCACACTTTACTCTGAGTTCAAAGGCAAATTTCACACTCTTCTGACATCACTCTAGGTCTATTAATCCCACCTTTTAAATGACCTTTTTTCATATATATCCTTGTAGACATTTATATTTTATCCCATTAACATATAGTGCCTAGTAATAAAATTAAATAAAATACAAAGGTGGAAATGATGAAGGAAAGAATATTAGAATAAAATAATTCATAGTAAAACATTCTCTTCCTTTTTTCTCTCTTTCTGTGATGAAATAAATCCTTCTATGTGGCCCTTTGCCTTGGTTCTTCAGAATAGCAGCTTGAGAATTTTTCTTTTAAGTCCTGAAGAATGACATTTTCATCTTCCAAAAGGTATATTGTTGTTTTACTAAGCTGGCATTTTGGGTAAGTTGTAAAAAATTTGGTTTGACAAATTTTACCTGGTCTGATGCTTCAACCTGCTATTTGATTTGTCTGAACATAGACTGATTAGTAGACTAGGCAAATGAGATGAAATGTAGCCTAACTATACCTACTAAGCAAATGAAGTGTCTGTGGCTGGCTGAGAGGATTTTGTTCAATTTGTGGCTATATTGGAAAACTCTTGTCTTGAAATTTTTATATATACGCAGCCAATAACCTCGAGGTTGGCAGTAGAGAGAAGCAGCAAGAAGAAGCAAAAGAAATTAAAGGAGAGAGAAGAAGAAGAAGGAGAAGGAGAAGAAGAAGAAGAAGAAGAAAAGAGGAGAGGAGAAGAGAAAAGGAGTTGTAAACCTGACGACAGTGAAGGCTCAGGGATAGAATCAGTGGTGTCATGCCCAAAAGTGTCTCAACAGCAAATCTGATCGTGTTAGAGCCAACCTAGGAAGAGTGATAGGAACATGTCCTCAGGGTGCTGGCAGGCATGAAAGAGCTGTCCAACACTGACAATGGGAGATTCTGTTGACATAGTTCTTGATTTCTGAGTTGTAGCCTATTGATCCTCAGCTCAAATTTTAGTCTGCTCCTTCATAAATGTAGTGAACGCTAATATAGTCTACGAGTTCTATAAGGTCATTGTAATGGATTGTCGAACCTAGCAAAGAAATAGAGAGTGCCTTGGCAGGGATGACTGATGCAAACTTGGTAAAGACTAGATAGTGCCCTCCACTTCACAGAGATCATGCTTGAGCTGAACTTCATTCCCATTATCCCTTCTGATGTTGGACAGATTCTGCTGCTGAAACTTCCAATTATTATTCCTATTATTTTATACTTTCTGACTTCTCTTCTTCTTTTCTCCTTCTCTCTCTGTCTGTCCCATTTTAGAATTTTGAAGGAATTAAAAGTAATAGAACCTCTGCCTTTATGAGAGCAGAGGGTGGGGTGGGCATTGAGAAGGTATAAAAGGAGAGGATAGTCAATTCTGAGTGTTCTGCTGAGTTCTGACTATGGTCATCATAGCCAGTGAGGGTGTCAAAGCTAAATCTCCCTGGATGTTCAGGAATTGTGCCTTTCTAACTACCTTTGCAAACAGAATTTTGAGCTCTTCTGAGGCACTGAAATAGGCTTGTGGATATTCACATCGCTGTGCTCACTGCAAATTCTGCCTCTTGGTGATAATTATGTACATTTTACAGAAATAAATTGGCTATCTGACAGGGGTGAGTGCATGGAGGTCTTTAATGCATGTGGCGCCATGAATAGGATGAAAGTTGTCATACATTTTCCTTTTGAGGTTATAAATCATTGTATAATTTTGCCATTACTATTATCTAGGGAAAGCAGTACATTGTAAAACATTGATACATTAAATAAGACAAGTCATGATTGCTGCTAAGAAGTGTTACAGTGGAGCCTGTTCTAGAATGTAAACAATAATCATTTATACTTAGCAGGGTTATTATTCATATGAAAATGGTTCTGCTTAAATGGCTTTAAGTGGAGGAGAATAATTGGCTTTTTTCGGTCAGCTGAACACCCTTCTTGTGCTTGCGTACACTGTTTGTTTTGCTAATTTTTAAAAAGTGTATTGAAGACTTAAGACAAGCTACAGTCTACATTATTAATTTTAGAGGTTTAAAAGTCATAATTTGAGTGGAGTGGATTTTATTCTATTTATTTCCTCTTTATGAAAAAAGAGTCTACTGAGTCATCTCAGCTAAGGCTTGGACTGAGAGCTGAAAGATAGGTGGTTCAAACCCATCAGCTGTTCCATGGGGAAAAAAGGAAGCTGTCTCCTGTAAACATTCAGCCTTGGTGGCCATGTGTAGAGTCTCCATGAATAAGGATGAATTCATTGGCAATGAGTTTTGTTTTTCTTTAAAGAAAACCGTAAAAGAAGATGTTTAGTATGTAGCAATGTCCCAGGAAAATACTCTACTTTCCCATTTCTATAACTAACCAGGAAGTATGAGTTCCTATGATCATGGTTGTCATCTGCCATCTGGTGATTGCTATCTCACAACTCCCCAAAGGAGAGGGTAGAACTGCCCCCTAGGGCAGCGGTTCAAAGCCTGGGTCACTACCTCTTGGGGTCGAATGACCTTTTTACAGGGATCACCTAATCTATCCTGCACGTCAGCTATTTACATGACGATTCATAACAGTGGCAAAATTATAATTATGAAGTAGCAATGAAAATCATTTTATGGTTGGGGATCACTACAACATGCGGAACTGTATGAAAGGGTCACCATATTAGGAAGGTTGAGAGTCACGACTCTGGGCTTCTTGGGTCATGTAGGTGGATATCGCCATGTCCTTTGTACTGCAGAGCAACTGTGTGGGTTCTAGCTGCCACCCTTTGAGATAAAAGCCAAGTACGTCACCATTGCACAAGAAGGGCTCATTCCATATCCATATTCCTTCGTATTGATCTATAATACAGAGTTCCCATCTGAAGATTGCACAGGCTAAACTGTTCAACTCCTAATGATTATAAGTATTATCTCATGTCAAGCTCATGTCACACCATGTATTCATTTTCTTCCCACTGCACTGGATTCTTCTTGCACTGAGTTAAAACATACAGATGAAGAGGGCATTAGATGGATTAGTGGCAGGTTTGGGGGAGAATTAAATATTCTCTTTACAATCTGCTGTGGGGCCTCCTTTTGTCCTGCTGTGCATCCTGTGACATTTTGAAATGAAGCCACTCAAAGGAGAAAGCTCCCTGACAATGAGTTATTGTTATTTCAGCAAAGAATAGATGACTGAATATCTGTTTCCTGGAGCCATTCCGTGGACATGCCCTTTGGGAATGAAACTGCAGTGTCTTCTCCACATGTTTGCCCTTCTGCTCGAATGAACACTGGTGTCCATTTGAGTCCCAGTGGCTTTATTTCAGCTGAGTGGGATTTTATTCCCTACGAGAGTCAAATGGTGCTAATGAGAATTAATAGAGAAAGCAATTTCACTCCAGTCCTTGCTTGGACATTCGCACCTTATGATCTAGAATTTCTGAGATCTGTCATGTATCAAAAGTTGATGTTTCCAAGTTTTCTTTCCTGGGAGAAAAGTTATCAAAGTTTCTCTCAAGTAGTTTGCCATCACAAAAGAAGGAGGCACACACATACACACAGGCCTGAAGAGTGTATGAAGACTAAGTGGAGCAAAGGTTTAATAAGCTAAGTAAATGCTTTCATCACAAAGAAACGTGAAGAAGTTGAAGACATTTGGGGATATGGCATTGGATTTCATGAGTTGGGTAGCATTGCTGTGCCCCTTTCCCTATGTTGCTTTCCCATTGGCCATTATTCTTACATTCTGATTGGTCTATATTCCAGCATACTGATTACTCTCATTTTGCATGGCTTGGGAACCTCATTATCATATTGTCAAGATGAAACTGAGGCACAGAGAGACAGATTGAGAAAACTGACAAGACAAAGGAAAGTGGAGACAGAAATAGCTTTATGAGGGGGGTTGCTCCTGGACGAGTTTCCATGACCTAGGCCAGCAGGTCAGGAAAGTCGTGCTCAGCAGCCGGCAGTGCAGGTTTCTAAAGTGGCAGTGAGGAACATATGGCAATTAGAATATGGGGTCTGGACACTCCAGAGGATTCTTGCCTACTCCTAGCAGCTTTCTTTGAACCATGAGCATCTGGTCTCACCGTTATCTTATCGGGTGCCATCTGTTGTTGACCTTCAAGGAAGTGTAGGGAATAGGGGCCCTGACCTGCTTCTGCCCAGCCCAAACATTTTAGACTTTTAGTGATAAAGGGGTGTTGATATCTGCTCTGATTACTTTCTGCTAGTACAGGGCAACAAGAGGGGGCTGGGGAGGGAGAAGAAGAGTTATGGTCTGGAATGGTTTGGACCAGCATTGGCAGGTTGTATGGATGTAACAAGAGTTGGTTAGCAATTAGATTGGATATGTTTTTCATGAGTTCTTGAAGGAACTTAAAAACATAGAGGTTAAATTATTACCAGGGGTCCTACCAGAGGCATGGCCCAGGACATAATGGGGGGTTAGAACCAGGGGGTGTTTGCTGCCTTGCCCTTGGGATGGCTTTTGATCTCTTTCACTGCGGCTTTATAGCACTTTGATAGTTTACGCACCTGCTTATTAATATAGAAATATACACGTACCTTCTTTGTCAACTGTTAACAGATCTAATGCACGATGGTTTTGAGGGGTTACCTATGCCAGGGACGTAAGCTGCCACTGCCAGGAGGTGAGCGAGCCTGAGATAGAGTCCATGCCCAGCTGGAGTTGTCTGTCAAAGTTTTGTGGTTGGAGCTTGCTGTGCTTTAATGCTCTACTAGAATTCCCTGTTGCTGCCAAGGAGGAGGCAAAACTAAGGTTTACCAGGACAGGAAGAAATACAGTTTGCCATACTAGCCCAAATTTATTATCATGATAAGAGCACTCTTGAACTGTCTCTGCAGGGAGGCTAGAGGGAACAGGATGGATTAGGAATGCTGACCTTTTGTCCAGGGAGAAACCATGCTAACTCATACTGATCATACAGGATGAGCTGAAGACCTCCATACAGTAATTGGAAAACAAGGTCCATATGTGGAAAAATTGGCACATTTAGTTCTTTGCTCAAGGAAGTTTGTGGTCAGAGGTCTTTTTTGACCTGGCATCTATTTAGAGTAAACCCTGAGTGGTGGAGGTGAGGCATAGGTTTGAATAAATAATAGAGGAAAGAGATAACTTTGCCTTGGAGGGAGAAAGAAGTTAAGGTGTGGGGAAATTACTGGGTTTATGGGGAAAGCAACTTCGTTAATAAGCTGCAATCCTGGACCAAGTGATAACTGTTGTTTGGTTTCTCTACTGGTAACAACGAGGTCTTTAGGGCTGGTTCCTCCAGGTGAGGTGAAGAAGGGGAGGGAGGAGAGGTGCTGCGAGACCAGCAGTAAAGTGTAAGGAAGCCCTTAACTTATTTAAAATGTTTCCTTCCTACCAGAGGGACTGGGCATGAGGGAATTATAAAGAAAGAATGATTAATGGGATAGTCCGCTTGGGGCAGATAGGATTGCCATCAATATCCATGTCCGAGATTAATGAAGGACTGCTGAGCCCTGAAAATGAGGGTAGGTCAGAAAAGATAGCTTTGTGTAAGAAGGAAATTTGCTCACCCTATACCTTGAGTAATATCCTAGAATTGGTGAGGGTGATGGGGTGTCCAGTTAGGGTCTCCTCAGTCTGGCCAATCCCAGTAGGGCAAACAGTGGGGCAAAAATTGGAAGTACAGTCCCCCTGTGTGGAGACACAAAGTGCCTGTCACTTACTTTTCCAAGGCCAGTTGGACTGACAGTGTCTACTCTGACCACATGCGGGAGTGGGGGAGAGGGAGGGCGGTTGGAGGTCTAGGTCTGGGACACTCACTTTTTTTAATTTGAAGCAGGCACCAGTCGTTGTTTCCATATACCTTTGCCCTGTGCTGTCCCTTTGGGGTCACGGGATCTCTGGTTGCAGGGGTGCTACTAAGGCTTGGGTTTGAAAATTTACCTTCTGCTAGAACCAGGCATCATGGACTGACTCTGCCTGTTTCTCATGGCTGTTAAAAGCCTTAGGTACTATAGTCACTAAACCTCAGACTGGGATTTGAGGGCTTTTCAAAGTTTTTTTGTTTTTGAAGTGGCTTAAAAAGGTGGCTGAATTCTTGTCAGACTTATGGGTGATTTCCCCAAGTTTATTATAATTACCTCTATTTGGGAAATGGCCTGAAGTCCAGCCAGGAAACACTGAAGCATGTTATTGAGGCAGACTCGTCAGTCCCTACCTGCTCGATTGTCGAGCCCACCAAGTTTTTGTTTGGGAACCACCGAGGTCACGGTTGGTCAAGTAAATCTGGTTAGAGTGCTGCTGAGCAGTGAGAAAATTCATCTCTTCATGTCTGCGGTTAGGGTAGAGGAAAAAATGACAAAAATATCATGCTGGGACAAATCATAAGTTTTAGTTAAATCACAAAACTCCTTAATATAGGGAGTGGGATCATTAGAAAAGGAGTCTAAACACTTTTTCATCTGAGCTAAATCAGTTAGCAAGAAGGGAATATGAAGCTGGAGCAGTTCCTCTGCTCCAGCCACTTTCCAGAGCAGACAAAGGAGAAGGGGATTTTCTGATCACATGTGTTTGCTAACTGGCCAGGTGAGTGGAGACTTGCGTTCCTCCAGCGAGGCAGGGAGATTGGAGGAAAAGGGCATGGGGGACTCCGGGCGGCCAGAATAGGAAGAGGGACAAATAGGAGAGGAAACAAGGTCCTCAGACATATCTGAAGAGGTAGACATGAAAGGGGGTGCAGAGGCAGGAGGAGAGGAGGAATTTTTCTTTAGTCAACAAGACGGGAAGAGGAGTGGCAAATACAGAGAAAGGGATAGAAGGTCTGAACATCCAAAACCACATACTATTTGTGAGTTCATAATTGTTGAGATTTTTGGAGGCTATTGGAATCTTTGAACCTGGAGGATCTGGTCTCACCAGTTATCTTATCTGATTCCGTCTGCTGTTGACCTTGGATGGTGTGCAGGGTGGAGGGGGGCCCTGATCTGCTTCAGTCCAGCCCAAACGTATATGGCGTGGTATTGGATAGATAGGTTATCTGGAGGAGACTTCTAGCTGACCCTATCAAGATCTATTTTAGTAGAAGATACTAAGATGCTTTTTGTACAGACCTATTTCCCAGCATTTAAAAACCCGTAGCACTTATCTTTTGCATGAACTATTCCACCCACCACCCTCACACACTTTGATAGTAGCGATGTGAATAAATACAGAAGAGCATACATCAATTGAACAGTTTATGCATCTGTAGTTTCAAGGCAGTAGTTAACTTCTTCAAGTTGTCCAGGCATTCTCACCTTCCTTTCCTGAAGTGTTCCTCTGCCATTAGCTTGAACGCATGATTCCCTAGGTGTCTATCTTTCTTTCTGGAATTCTGTTGGCAATTTGATTCCATAGAGAGAGTACAGTACTTTTCATTCACCAGAACCATCTCACTATTTCTTGAGCCAGTATTTACATCTCAGAACAGAGGTTCCAAACAAATTGACCAACTATTATAAGCCAAATGAAATGTATTATACCATTTAGGAAGCTTTTCAATGATACCGATGACATACCTCTCTGGAAACTTTGGTACCCTGTGGTAACTGAAGGAGGGCTTTAAATGGAAATGGATAAATCCATTATTTAGCGTTCCCATCTTGGCACCATCCCTCAGAGTTAGGCTTATGTCTTTGGGAGATGGGAGTGAGTCAGCCTTGGTATCTTACTAGGATACAGTCATGGTCTCCCTACTCAGTTGCTGAGCTGGGTTGGTTGGGTAAGTTCAGGTTTTGCCTGCTCTCTCATTGATCGTGCTTTTTTGTATTTGTTCACGTGCTTGCTTTCCCTCTTCCCCTTTAGAGCATCCTGTGCACTGGGCGGCGGCAGTGGCACCCAGATCCCTTCCTGATCCACTGCATCCAGTCTTGTGAGGTAAGCCAGCCTCCCTCCCATTCTCCTCCCCTCAAGGCCCTCACACCTACACTGTTTGTCTTGTAAATTGAACCTCTAGGATTCATCAAGTTCACAGAGGCACTGAGGCTAGTATCCTTGATTTCATAAAGTGAACAGTCCAGGGGTCCCCTTGAAATGCCATGATGAAAATTAAGTTAGAAAGCAAGTTAGGATTGCATATGGTTTTGAAATTCAGTGAGTGGTCCCCAGAGACATTATCTCCAGGATCGAACCTTTCCCTAGGCATCTGACACCCACCTTTGAGATAAACTTTACCAGAATATCAGCTCAAAACCACAAGTCAAGTTCATTATTCTTTTACTTAGCATGTCATGGCACTACATGGAAATTACAACTGCACTGATATAAATTGGTCTATGATCTGGTCAAAGTCATTTTTCTCCCAGTTTTTTTTTTCTTCTTTTAACCCTCAGCTGAACAAGATCCTACCCTGGAGAAGTTGCTGTACTGTTTGTTGCTGTTGCGCACTATTGAGTGAATTTCAACTCAGTGTGCATCAAAACAAAACACTGTTCATCCTCACAGCCACAGTGTCAATCTGTTTCATTTGGAGGTCTTAATCTTTGACAGTGAATCCCTCAGCTACGTTAGCCACAGTTATTGCAAAGAAGAGCCAAGGATAAAAGAGAGCTTTGCTGGCAGCCAGATGTGAGCAAGGAAGGTTACTTTCTATGCCACCCCCACTGCAGCCCTATCACCCCAGGAGTAGCCTGTAGCAAATATAAATATTCCAGACTCAGTCACAACAGATTGGGTCATTCCAAATATGTCCCTGGAAAGAAGTAAAGCACTTAGCAGCAGTGTCTGAGCAATTCTGGCTTCTCTGTTTGGGCTGCAGAGAGAGCCTTTTATGTCCCTTGATTTCCAACACCCTTTGCTCCCTTTCCCATCGCACACCCAACCTGGACACTGGCTAACCTTCTTTTGTTCTGTGTCTCTGCACTTCTGCAGATCCAATTCTGGTAAACCAGAATGCACATGAGGCCAAGCAGGGGGGAAAGGGTGGGCTGTGACATAAAAGGAAAACGTGTATGGGGAGCTGATAGCCTTCTGGGTGAGTGTAGGGGAAACCACCTTCCTGTAAAGTGTGCTTTGCTATGATGTAGGCCAACAAAATAGCTCCTCTTCTGCCATCATTCGAAAAACAGATGGTAGTGTAGGGGGCAGGCAGAAGAGAAAAGAGTGAGTCATCAGGCGGACAGGGGCTAGAAGAGGAAAGAGGAGGTCAAGGAGGGAGGGAGGAGGGAAGGAGGGAGGGAAACAGACAGCTATCTGGGAGGAGATCAAAGTAATCCTGAAATTCCCTTCTGCTGCTTCCCATCCATGACTGCAAGATGGGTGGGGTGGGGGTGGGGTGGGTGGGGAGCTGGAGGACAGGGCTTATAGCCAGTTTCAGTGTTTCCCAAAAGTTATTATAAAGTACTTCTCCCATTTTCCTCCCCTCTTTCCTGTTCCCCAGTGTACTTTGTCTAGGTCTCCCAAGGGTCCTAAGGCCCTTTGTGGGTGTGATAAAGGACAGAACTGAGCTCAAATGAGACACTTTATCACCCAGCCTCTAAAAAGGGTTTTCTTAATGACTTTGTAATACAAAAATACACATCTAAGAAGATCTCTTTTGCTATTCCATCTTGCCATCTAGTCCGTTATAGCTCATAAAAAAGAAAATCTCACTGCATCAAGTTGGTTCAAATGTACAACACTCTATATCGAGGGTTTCAGAGTTGACAAACCTTTACAGAAGCAGGCAGCCTGTCTTCCTCCCGTGGAATGGCCAGTGGGTTTGGATCACCAACCTTGCAACCTAATGCTTATCCCACACTCCCACCAGAGTGTAATATCTCCTTCTGTTGCTCTCAGAGTAAGCCCAAGAAAGCCATCACCTGTGAGCTCCTTCCCAAGTCTCAATTCTTGTCACTTCTGCTTCCCTGTCTGTGGTAGCCCCTTTGCCACAGAGATTATTGCTTTCATTTCCCATCATTGTACATAGCTCAAGGCACTGCTCATACAGAGAGACCCTCTGTGGCGGAACCCCGTAGGGTCCCGAGCCTGAAATCTGTAGAGGAGTAGATCGCAAACTCTTCTCTTACAGTCTCTGGTCGGTTCAAACTTCCTCTGACTTTTCAGCTAGCAACTGAGGTTTTACACATTACACCACCAAGACTGCTTCCACCACAAGCCCTGACCCAGCAAGTAACATCCTCATTGCCATTTCAGTCCCTAGTCTATCAGTAAGAACATAGACGCTAGCCACATTCAGAACTTGTTCATACTTTGCATTCTGTATTCCACGGTTCCTTATAGTTAGCTTTTTGGAAGTGCACACTCCTTGGAGTTTTATTTCTTGTGTGAAAACTTTGTTCATGAAAAGGCTTGGGCCACAAAGAAATCCAGATTCAGCTCATGATTCAATGGGAGGTGGGGACAAATAAAGCTTTGATGAAGGGTTGCTCTGACGGATTAGTAGGTCATGCACACGAAGCAGTTAGCACCATGCCTGCCTCTTTGCTGTGACTATTTCTTGAATTAGTCAACTAAGAGCAGAAACTGCTGGTGTGGCCTTGGGATAATTAGGGCCACACTTGGAGAGCAAGGAAGGGAATGAAACAGAGAAAAAGGGGGATGCATGTCATTCACCGCATGAGTCATTGGGCTTCATAATTCACAGTTCACATGGCGACAGCTAGCAGCTGCACACCATCAGTCACCAGATTTGTATGTGAGTATCTGTGACTCAGATAAAGCATAAGTCTCAGAATCCCATAGGAGATGTTCTAGTCTGTCCTGTAGGGTCACCGGGAGTCAGAATAAACTCAACGGCCATGGGTTTGAGTTTCAGATCTCTGTTCATTGTTGGGGAGTGCTGGCGGTTTTGTTGGGTATGTATTGGACTGTCATCTCCAAGGTCAGTGGTTCAAACCCACCAGCTGCTCTGAGGTATAAAGGTGAGGCTCTTTGCTCTTTGATAGTCTTGGAAACCCTATGGAGCTAGGATCACTATGTGTGACCTGAAGGGACTCAATGGCAGTGAGTTTGGGCTTTTTGTTCACAAGTATCGATTTTCTGGTTGGGGAAAATGGTTAAAACACTCAGCTGTTCACCAAAAGGTCAGAAGTTTCCATACATCTGAAGAGGAGTGACAAACTACTACCGAGAATCCAGACATTGACAGATCTCTGGAGAACAATTCTGTGCAGAGTCAACTAATTCCAGGGGCATTGTCAGTGTTTCCACTGGCCTCCGCTCTGAGGGTGTGCTCACTACTGGGGCCTTGACATTGATCACCCGGGCTAGGACAATGACTTCCTAGTTGCTCCTGTGTCCTGTGTCCACTCGTGTCCCTCCTATGACCACCTCTGGTTCTTTCTATTGTTTCTCTTCTGCTGGACATGATTAAAGGAGCCCCAGCTCCAACTCCTGAATTATTTTAGTCTAAATTTGATTCTTATGTGGTTAATGACAGGGCCTTTATCTTGAGCCTTTTGTCTTTCCCAAATATATTAACCTTAGCTCCATATACATCAACCTTTATAAAGCAATGTTCTAGAATGTGCAATGGACTTATGCTCTGCACTCATGCGATCTGCAATTGAATCCTGGCCATGCTTTCTGGGTGATCCTGGCAAAGTTCTTAGTCTTCCTGTGCTTTACTATTCTCAGCAGAAAAAGTTGGTGCTGACTACATACATTTGTCAAAAACTCAAACTCACTGCCATTAAAGCAGTGCCGACTCAGAGTGACTCTGTAGGGCAGGAGAGAACTGTCTCTGTGGGTTTCCAAGACTTTTAACTCTTAAGGTCGTAGTGAAAATAAGTAAAATAATCTAGATAGTGCACTTCATACGAAATAGCACATAATATCAAAATGATGTGTCTAACACATAATACCAAAAACAACCCCATTGAGTGAACTTTCACTCATAGCAACCCCACAGGACAGGTTAGAAGTGGCTCAGAGGGTCTTTCTTGAGCTTCTTGTCAACAGAGTACCACCAGAATTTCACCATCAGTGCGTTCAAGTGGAACTAGTTCCACTTCTACAACTGTCATTTGTTTCCTAGCACGGAGTTAAGGAAGGAAAAATGAAGAGGGGCAAGGAAATTAGTAGAACGGAGAGAGGGAGAAAGAGAGAGGGGGGGATTTTTTCTTGTTATGAAAATAATTGAATGCTAACGTTCACTCCATGCATTGCTACAGTGACAGTATCAGATCCCTATGTTAAACTGAATTAAAAATTAAGGTCACTCTCCTTCTCTTTATCTCTCTCCTTTCCATCCTTCGTTACTTCCACCCTCCCCCCTCTCCTTTTTTTTTCTCTTTAGTAAAACCATATTTATTCATTCTGCCATAGTCCACAGTCCTATGTTCCACTTAAAAGAACATTTTTATTTTCTTGGGTATGAAACTGGGCGTTAAGGTCACACTTGCTTTCTCCTCATGCATCGAAACAATTTGTCTTCTTTGTGTGGGATGGGGAGACTGGTGTGCCATTGACAGACTTCAGGACTCTGCTTTTGCTATGAGCATGTCTTTCATACAAATTCGTCCTATTCTTCCCATCAACACCCATTTGTATCACAGGTTCTGATATCCATTCTTAAACCCTATGTTGGTTTTTCCCATTTTCACAAGGAGGGCTGAGACAAAATGTTTTCAGAAGAGTCAGGTTCAATTTCTGATTGTATACTGCAACTATGTATAGTTGCAGTCAAGCCTTCACTTAAAACTCCTGTGAAGTCATATGATGCAATTGATATTAAGTCATAGCATATGCTTCAAAGCATATCAGTGGTGGTATTATGTAAAGAGTCATATGTATTGCTTTGGGGGAAGACAGAGTCACATTGACACAATACATTAAAACTCACACCTACCCTATAGCTGTATGAATCCATTTACTATATACTGCAGGTGGTCATGATTAATTTATCTTCCACTATCATTTAAAAGTTTTTTTCAAAATAATGGGCTGGTGGGCGGGGAGGGAGGCGGGAAGGGGATTCCAAATAAGAGCCTTTGGGCATCAGCTGATATTCGTCTGTGAATTCTTATACCTGCCCTTGTAGATCCTGACCGTTTTCTCTGTTTTATTATTTCAAGAGTGTCCTTTTAATGGTCTGTAGACCTGCAGGTGTTATTCCCATTGGGCAAACCCCAGCAGTACCTGTTTATCCTCCTCTAAAGAGAGCCACTGAGACTGAAACAGAGAACTTGGCTCTGTGATCCTTACGTTAGAAAAGATAAAACTGATTTTCTGCGAAGCCCAAATTTTCACAGTAGAAGTGAAAGATAGAGACAGAAATCAGGGAGAGTCTCCTCCAGGGCAGAGTCAGAGACTTTATACAAGATATGGGGCACAGGAAGAAAGCTGGTTAGGGTCTGAAGACAGGCTTGAACTTCAGTTCCATTCCTCATGAGATAAGATCTCAAATAATCCTGTTACTTATGCAAAGTTAAGTTTACTGGCTTTAAAATTTCATGAACACAATTTATCTCTTAAGACTTCAGTCAGAAGCCAAGTTCAGAAAACTATGGAGACACACCCATGAGGTTGTGGTTGGGCCTTCCAAGAAGTCATACCTCATTAAAGTATTGGTCATGCTAAGTTTTCAGGAATAATGGCAAACTTACGCTTGTCTCTGGGGATTTTGTCATTCCTGTGATTTTGGTCTTGGTTGTGCCCGTGAGTCTTTCTGTCATAGATCCCCTGGTTCAGATCCCCTTCCTTGTTCTTGATTAATCTTGATTTCTCATTCACTGGATGGGTTACATTTTGGAAACCTGTCCTTCCTTGACATCTGTGCAAGCCCAGTCCTGGTTCTGGTTTGTTTACTTCCATGCTGGCGCTAGCAAGCAGAAAAAATTCACTCTCAGATAAGATTGCTAAAAGAGTTTGTGCAAAGTACATCCTTTTCAATATACTGCAATTGAAATATTCTGCCGCTTATTGTTATATACAGTCCAGTTATTTCAACTCATAAATACCCTACAGAGACGAACCACCCTATAGGGTTTGGTGGGCTGTAATCTTTACAGCAGTTGATTGCCAGGTCTTTCTCCCACAGAACAGCTAAAACACATCATTTCATTCATCAGTAATGTTGAGTGATGAGCTTCTAACCACAAGGTCAGTAGTTTAAAACCACCAGCCACTCCATGAGAAAATGATGAGGCTTTCTGCTACCATAAAGACAGAGCCAGTTCTACACTGTCTGATCGTATTGCCAAGAGTCAGAATCAATTCCACTACATTGAGTTCTGTTTGGCTTACTACTCAAGAATAGTAATGTGCCCCCCCCCCCAATAGTTATCATGGTGAGATAGGCAATAGAGACAGAAGAGCATAGATATGAGAGGCTGAGTAACCGAGGCACTCAGGAGGAATATTTGATAGAAGAAGATTCTCTTGAACCCTTACTTGATCATTTCTAAGTTCCAGAAAAAATGAGACCATATAAGAAGCCAGGAAGAAAAGCCCTCTGAAAAGAAAAGGGAGCTGAACAGTAAAAGCTCTAGATCTAAGAGTGACTTCTGTATTCAAGAAAGCTCTGAGACAAATTTCTCTAAGTCGCAGTTCTGTATTTATGAGGACCATGCTCTTCTCTATAGATATAAGGTCCTGTGACAAAATAATTGGTCACGGACATCAAAATGATGCCAGTTTTAAAATTGATCAGTTTATCTTTACAGTCCAGTTATCGATCTCTAATATAAGCAGAGGCCCCTTGGTCAGGGAGTGCAGTAAAGCACAAAACTGCTTTCCCAAGGGTTCCAGCCCTTCAGCCGATTCTCAGGAGAAAGTCAGGGCAGTGTGCAGACAATTCTACTCTGTCATAGGAGCTCACTGGGAATCCAAAAAAGAGAGGCCAGGGGGTGCATTGGAAGACAACTGGGCTATAATTGAAAACCACTGGCCTCTCTGTGGGATAAAGATAAGGCTTGTGATACTTTTGAAGGTTCACCATCACATAAACTCAAAGTGACCATTCAACTCTATCTTACAGGGTTGTTTATGAGTCGGAATCAACTTGATGGGAGTGAATGAGATGAGGAGTCAGGATCAACTTGGCCATGGGTTTAAAGTAAGAACACAGCCAGCGGAGAAGTTGACCAGATTGTGGCAAGCTGGGAGGCCCAGCAAGTGGAACACGGGAGTTGTCCTGCTACACTGTGTCTTTCAATATTTCTTAAGGATACTGATTCCAAGTGGTAGCTGTAGGAGTTTAAGTGTGCTGGAGGGGAACCACAGTTTCACCAAAAACACAATCATATATTCAAAGAAAAATCAGCCAAGGTGCATCATAGAAATGCAGACTCTTAGGTTCAGCCCCACCCTTCTTACACCTCTTAGCAAGTCCAAGATTTGATTTTTTTGAACAGGTGCTCTAGGTGCTTCTAATGCAGGTGGTCCTCATGTTGAGAAACACTGCACAAGGGATAGGGAGCACATTTACTCTCAGATAATTGCATATGACCTGTGTGATCACCCCAATCAAGCACAGATGGAAAGGATCCATTTTCCAAGAGTTCTTAAATAAGTTCAGTATCTGGCAGATGTTGATAGCGATATAATTATTATAAGTGAGAAAAGGGTTGATTTGTTTTTAATTTATACTTAAAATAAAAAATAGATATTACCTATACCTCATCATGGGCCAACATCAGGATGGCCTTATATACAGATAGAAGTAGAACTGGAGCCAATAAAAAACTTGAAGATATTTGTTTGACCTGATTCTCACTCTGATATATTTTTGATTTCTCTTCCATAAGAAGCCCCTGCTATCAAGTCAATTCCAGCTCATGGTGACCTTATATTTCCAAGATTGTAAATTTTTACAGGAGCAGACAGCCTCATCTTTCTCCCCCAAAGTGACTTCTGAATTTGAACCCCAAACCTTCAAATTTCCATCTAAGTGAATAACTCATTCCACCACCCGGGATCCTTTTTGTCTGCCATGTTATTCTTAGATGCCATCAAATCGGTTCTGGCCCATAGTGGCCCGGTGCTCAACAGAATAAGACACTACCTGGCCGATTGTCATCCTCACAATTGTTCCAATGCTTGAACCCATTCTCTTCCATAGCCACTGTAAAATAGAGAACATATTGAGAGTGGCAAAAATAGCATTTAAACCCTAATAATTATACCTTTATGGGAAGATCTAAAGAACTGAGATTTTATATTTTTAATCACGAGAAGCCTGGAGATTCATGGAGTCATCATTTTCATGCCATCAGTATTTTGCACAGAGAAGAGTGATCAGTCTCCCTCCTCCAAGGAGAACAGAACCTATATTGGACTTGAAAGATGGAACAAACCATTTCAGGCAAATCTGATTGAAAATATCTGCAAAGTATTTAAGTTTACACAAGTTGAAAAAGATGATATTAAAAAAGCTTATTAATCAATTGGGTATGAATGTTTAAGAGTTCTCCAGTCTCTCTGAGATGGTTAATGATTTTCTTCCATGTCAAACTCAGAGGATTGTTTATTTTGTATTTTCTTTCCCCTGTAAATCTCACTCTCATGGATTCCCAGGAAAATGTATTTTTCTTTTCATAAAGCAATCAATACAGATACTTTTATTTTACATTCCCACTGAGGTGCTACTTCTATGGCCACATGAATAGGAGGGAACTGGAGGTGAAAAGACAGGAAGAGGAGGCCTTAGGGACAAATCAAGCTTCATCAGTGTGGTCGCATTTACTTAAATGCTGGTAAGCAGTTGTATTGCTTTTGCACATTTAGTAAGTTGTTGATGCTAGCGGTACTTCCATCACTAATTCATTCCATCTGCTACACCATTCCTTGGATTCTTTCTCCGGTGTTGTCTTGGACTTTGCTCTGCCTCCCTTTCATTATTTATGTTCCAGATGGTAGTCCTGTTAGCTGTGTCTGAGACATGTGCTTCCTCATCACTCCTGGGTATAGCCGGGGCTTACTGCTGTATCTCGATGGGATCCAGGGGCCAATATATAATTCATGAAGTGGGAAATAATGACAGCAAAATTTAGTTTTTATGGCATGTTTTTCTTGCCCCTCGTATGAGACAAGAAAGGGAAGAGACGAATGAGAGTCATGTATAAAAGCCCCAGTTAAGGGGGGTGTGTGCTTTCTTGTGGATAACTGACTGCCACCAAGGCAGGTGATCAAGGTGAGGGAAAAGGGGTTGGGGGGGGGGTCAACAGATTCACTCACCTGAGATAATGTCTGAGCAATACTGAGTTATAGGCTGCTGCATAGGGTCTTTCTGAAGGGAGGATTCTATCCTTTGTGATGATAGTGTCCCCTTGTTGTTGCTTTCCTAAGTTATGGTGTGATATAGGAAATAAGAATACACAGATTATAGTAATAACAAATTCTCAGCCCTTTGTATTTGACCATGTGATGTTCTGCCAAGTAGTAAAACCTCTCAAAGTCAAGGTATCTTTGTTGTAAAAAGTCAAAAGAAAACTCAGAGAATGGGGTGATGTCTGCAAGAATCCAGTGCAGAGTCCCTATGATAGCTGAATCCTCCTGATGAGCAACAAAAAGGCGCAGTTGCTCCCATGACCATACCTGCCCACTTCAAGACCTCAGCCGGGCAATCAGTGGTTCATGGCATCCAAGGACCTCTCTGAGACTCTTGAGTCTTAATTAAGATGATGAAACTCAGACCTTAGATCTGCCAAGAGCTATAGAGTGGCTATCACTTGGGCCCAGATAAATGCAGAATCTCAGACCATTCTGGCCATACTACATCAAGAACTCTGGGCATGCACACACCAAGCTGTTGAATGGAGCCCTCCAGGAGATTCTAATGCATGTGCAGGTTTGAGGCCTAACAGTCTAGCGTCAGGAGCAGGGCTTCGAACAGGTTCAGTTGTGACTGATGAAGTTAAATCTGAACAACACACATGATGAAAATTTCAGTGAAGCAGAACAATAACCAGAACAGGAAATGTTAGCAGGCGAAGCCCTGGAAAGCAAGATGTCAAAGGTACAGGGACTAGTTGTAGGAGTCTGCTGTGGGGAACTCTATTATCGCCCAGATGTTAGAGAGTGACATGTATCCAAGGCAGTGTGGTCAGTCGCCATCTTTGGGGAAGGCACCTCTGTTTCCTTCTGTTCCAGTCCAGAGGTTTCATTGCTGACTAGGAATCCCTGAGAGGCACAGACAATTAAGTATTTGCTTGGTAGGTGGAACCACCCAGAGGTGGCTTGGAAGACGTCCTTGTGATTGGATCCTCCAAGGTCACACCTTGAAGCCCTATGGAAGAGTTCTACTCTGACTCTCCTGAGGATGACTCTGTGGGCTGGAGAGCAACAGGCTTGCTTTTTTGCAGTTTGGTCTAGAGTTGGCTGGAAATAGAAACAGAGATGGGGTGGTTGGGTTTGAAAGATGCCCCCATGGTAAGGGTTCCTCTCTTGATCCCAAATCTCTCTCCTCCTGATCCTAAAGACTAGTCTGCTCGGCCTGCCGTCTTTTCTCAAACTTTTCTCTGCTCTATTTATAAGCTCCATCTTTCTTGACAGTGAGGTGGCAATGTATTTTTCATCATTGCTTCATCACACTGTACTTGGAAGAAACATCCAAATTTGTAGTGTGAACTCATCGATTCTATTGATACTGAGCTCTCGCAAAGCACTCTCATTTGATTCTGTATGCAAATCTCCCTCGTCAAATGAGAAACGTGAATGTCATTCATTCTGATATCTGTGTACGGGGTGGGGGGGCCGGGGTTCACGTGGCCTCGTGGTGAAGAAGAGGCTGCTCACCACAAGGTCATCAGTTGAAAACCACCAACCAGCCGCTCCTTGGCCTTCAGCTGAGGCTCTCTGCACACATGGCAATTTGCAGGTTGGGAAACTCATGGTGTCCGCTGGGGTCAATATGAGTCAGAATCAACTCTGTCTGTGAATTTGGTTGGGTTTTGTTTGTTTGTTTTTGACCAGGTACAGGGAAGCAAATGTTCTATTCCAACATTATCATTTATGTACCCTGTGAGTGTGAAGTTCTCTTGCTTCTCTTGTTTCATTTTTCTAGTTTGCCATCTAAACAATCACCGGTACTCAGTATTATTTTTCCTTGTGGTCCAGAGGATGGATCTTATGGGTTGTCCATTTGTTTTTGTTTTGTTTTGTTTCTTTAAGCTTTTGATAAACTCTTTAGGATATGTCACTAAAAAGGGTTATCAAAATCCATAATTTTTGAATCCTCCCTAGCTTCACTAGGGACAGTAATGACTTACAAGGCAGTCAGGGTCCAGGGGTGGTACGGCAGTTAGCATCCTCAGCTCACAGAAAGACTGGCAGTTTGAATCAACCAACCCCATCTGGGAAGAAAGAGCTGGCTATCTCCTCCCAAAAAAATCAGCCATTGAAAACCCTACAGAGAACATTGTTCCTGAGACACTCATGGGGTCACCATGAGCCAGGGTTTGTTTTCCATTTGTTTGTTTGTTTGTTTTTATTTAGAAGCCAATCATACATACGGGTGGGGGGGCAGCTCCTTCAAATCTGGGAGGAAAGCGTGGGCCCTCACCAATCTAAATAGGTGTTAGACGTGTTAAAATCCAGAGAAAACTTGCAAATTAGCTTAAGTTGGAGCTGTCTTTCAGTGCTCACTGTCTGCCAACTTCCAACCCCCTCAAGATTTGTTTGTGAGTGTTGCCGCCCGCTTTTATACAATCTCGGCAGCAGACTGAACACCCGGGCCTGTCTTCAGATGTGTCCAGAGTCTGTTCAGTTCAGTGCCCGGCTTTTAGGTCTTCCATCTGGAATCTCTGAAAATCAGACTCCAGATGTTAATTAGAACTAGGTTTTCATTTTGAAAGCTGAAACCATTGCTTTGTTTTTCTTGCTTTTGAAAAAAGCGAAACATGAAAAGCACAACCATGCCGATTGTAAAACCTCATCTAGAGGAGCAGCATTCATGAGAGTTGCTGCTCATCTGAGACTCTGGTGGCATCGTGCTGTGACCTCCTGGTGGGCTTGCTGGCAAGCTGCCCTTTGCAGTGATTTCCCTAGAAGCTTTCTAAGTGGGTCACTTTCTCACTCTCTTCATTCTCTCTTCAGCCTAGAGGTTCCTCCATTTGTTTCTTCCCACCCCACCTTTTCTCTGACATACTCTGATTTTCCTTATTGTTCTGTACTTTCTCTCTTTCACCACCCTTTCATTTCTAGCCCAGGCTTACAGATATTGTAAACATGACTATTATATGCTGCCGAATCCAGTCCAGCGGACGGTGAACCTATTGGACAGAGTAGGAGTGTCCAGAAGTGACGATCTTTGTGGGAGCAGATGATCAGGACTTTCTCCTGTGGTGGTGACATTATATTTGAACCACTAACCTTTCAGTTCGGAGCTGGGTGTTTTCACTGTTACACCAACTCATGCTCACTGCCAGGGAACTCATAGTGACCCTGTTGGACAGGGGAGAATTGTCCCTGTGGATTTCCAAGCCTATAGCTCTTTATGGGAGTAGAAAGCCCCATCTCTTCCCCAATGCAAGGCTGGTGGATTTAAACTCCCAACCTTGTAGTTAGCAGCCCAATGAGTAAACACTGCACCACCATGGTGCTATTGTTGTTGCTACTGGTCAATTTCAACTCACAGTGACTCTACATGACAGAGAAGAGCTATTTCTGATGGTGTCCACGACTGTAGTCATCTTTGTGGGAGTAAATCATTAGGATCTTAGACTATCTGGAAATAACTCGCCTGCAAAAGTAGCATTAAAATGTTGGGGGGATTTTGATTTGTCTTTCCTCACCGTGCTGAGAACATCCAGTGGCAACCCAAGAAGCAAGCTGAAATCATGAGTTAGCACACAATACCAGCAGCTCCTATCTCTATGCAAACACCCCCTCGCCCTTCTCACAGCGGCTCTGCTCCCAGTGTCTTCTAGTAGTTCTTCCACAATGTGTTTAAAAGCAGTCTAACCACGTCTCTCAAATGGTCACTGGGAGTCTTAATGAACTTTGGGACATTGATCACCTTACTACTCCTCAGGGTATTTGACATAATTCCTTTGTTAAATAGTCATATCAATAAACCCTCTGAAAAGTTCCTTTCATTTGAGCCATTTCTAATGCACCTACCATCATACATATACTTTTTGTGGAAGTATGTTATTTAATACTTGTATACTCTAGTGTCTGTGTGCTAGCAAGCATCGACAGTCATTCTGACACATATTGCTTCTGCAGTGCACCTACATGCCTGTAAGTTCTTGTAAAGAGTCCTGGTAGCACAGCAATGAGCACTTGGCTGCTAACCGAAAGGGTTGTTGGTTTGAATCCGCCTCAGAGCTCTGCTGGTGGAGAGGTTGCAGGTTGGACAGCTAAGTGCAAGGTCTTCCATTTCAAACCATCAACCACTCCAAGGAAGAAGAGGGGACGGGGGGAGGCTGTCTCCTCCTGTGAACAGCCACATTCTCAGAAACCCAGAGGGACACTTCTTCCTGGCCCATAGGGCCACTGTAAGTTGGCATCGACTCGTTGGCAGGGAATTTTGAGAGCAAATCCACAGGAAAAACACCATGTAAACTGCTTCAATAACTATTATAGCTTAGAAGACCTTTTGGGACACCTGTGCTCCTGGTGTCTCTGAATGAGAATCAACCTAAGAGCACCCAACATAAACAAGGACCTCTATGCAGGGAGGCTTCAGAAAGTTTGTGAATGAATGGAATTCAAAGAACTTTTTTAATCCACGTTGAGTTTATGTATTGTTGACAAAGCCAACAATGAGTTAACAATTTTTAAAAGTGGGTGACACTCCTATATTCATTGCCAATACTATCTAATTGCAGCAAACCACATGTGTAGGGAAATTTGGCGGTCACATGCTTATGTTAATTTCATGTTTGAGATGTAGGGGTGGAGTCTGGCCTGTTAATCTGGAGATAACCCTTGAGTAGCCAGTGAGGCCTCTATGTGGGCATGGCTTTATCCTGAGACTTCTGGGAAATCTTGCGGTATTTCCTTCGTGAAGATGAGAAGCTCTCCCCCCAGTTGTTGGGAGTTAGTCTCAGAGACAATGGACAAGACAAGATGGCAGCATCTGAGGAGCTAGACGAGCCGGAGGAGAAGCCACACGGCCTTACTGATGGAACCAGACCTCTGAAGCTGGAGAATCCATGTGGACCCCTGCCAGTGCTGAGTTGCTTTTACCACCACTGGATGCTGTTGATGGACCCTGAGCCCTGGAAGCAAGGAGTCCTGGGGAGACCCCCGCTGGCACCAGGACTCTGCACCCACTGGCCTGTGAGTTGGAAGGAGACATTATAGGCTGATATCGGGTATGTGGGCTAATATTGGCCTTATGACTTTGAACTGGACTGGGTTGGGATGCTTTCTCAATGTTCCATTCCTTTTGTATTTAAACCATTCCCTTATATCATATGCGTTCCTGTGAATTTGTTCCTCTAGTCTACCTGGACTAACACAGGGAAGAATACACACTTCAGTCCTGGCTGTTTGCAGTTGAGCTTTTAGTTCTGCCCTGGTTAGCTAAGTTTTCTACACTTCATCTTGATCCCAGTGAAATCATGCACGTATTAAGTTTACAAAACTAGTAAGCACCCCTCTGGTTATTTGGAAGATTGGCAATGCCTGTCCCTTTGCCCCTGAATCTAAGTCCTTCTTGGAAAATGACATTTTTGTGGGGTGTTTTTCTTCCTGCTTCTGTTTGACTTCTTGTATTTCTGGAATTTGCATTTGTATCTATGCACATGTGTGTATCTATATGCATACATATATATTTACACACAAGTCTATTGTTAATCTCGATTTTTTGAGAAATTACTCACTGTGATGGGTAGGTTTGTTATGCCAACATGGCCACATTAGATTGGTGGGTCTGTTGTGACAGCACGGCCAATGAACACGCGGGATTAATTGAAGGGCAGGTATAGGAAGGGCTCGGCAAGTCCCTCCCTCTCTCTTGCTTCCAGATCTTTGAACCAGAGAGCTGCCTTGTTTGTCCTGTGCCTCGACCTCCAAGCAACACTACCCGTGGGACACCTAATCGTGGACTGTATGGTTTGGGTCTGTAAATTGGCTCAGGTCTGGGAATTGTTTGAGTGATCGTGACTGCCTATTCCTCTGTTCACCTGATCCAGCATTCTTCTGCCTGTATAAGTCACGTAAATATTTAGTAGGTTTCCCATCTATTTCACTCCTAGGGACACCATGACTAAGTAGCCACTGCCATAATTCCACACGAGACAGGTTGCTCTGATTACCACGAAAGCCTTGTTGTCTATTATAACCACGTCTACCCTGTCTCTGTTGATTCACTGCTGACACTTGCCCTCTGTTACCACGGAGTCCAATCAGCCCCATTTTGGGCGAATGTCGGAGTTGACTTAAGGCAGTTCCCACAGTTAATCCTGGTCTTCAAAGATGCTGGGGCCCACCTCACAAACTTATTCCTTATGGTTGTAGTGAACAATATGTCCTCAGGACACCCCCTTTTGGGGTCTATGGGAATATCCTGATAGATCCATTCCACCATACCAATTTCCCTCAGCTTTTGGATGCCTTCTTCTACAGTGTACCAAGGTAGGTCAGGCACCTCAAGTTGGTCTAATCTAGGCCATCTGGCAGCCCATGCCTCAGTGAACCACCCAAATAAGGAGTTGGTTCCTCTCTTAGCCTCTCTTGCTGAGACATTGAAAGAAGAGTCTGTGCTTAGGGGTCCCATATCCAGAAACTCAGACTGATCTAATATTACATTTCTTGCACCAGTATCCCACACCCTTAGTAACCATTCCCAGGGATACTCCCCAGGCTTTTGCTTGTACGTATTTGAAAGCTCAAGCAGTTCTTTGTGAGTATAGCGTACTTCTTCTTGAGTAATCACCTCAGCCTCCCCCTTAGGAGCTTTCCTTGTCTTAATTTTAGTTACAGGTCTAGCAGAAACTATCAATGGTGAGGGTGTTTCCTGGGTGTTCTTAGCACTATCTTGTAAGTCATCTCCCTCAGGCAATGGTAGAGATGTAGCCCCACCTGGCATTTTACCTTGAGTAGGTTAGTTGATCTGCTCAGGTATAGGTTGCTTTGTTGATAATAGACAACTATCTTCAGCTGGGAGGGGCAAATCTATTGACTGGGCTAGCTCACTTGTTTCTAATGGTGGCATAATATCCTCCTCTTCTGGATCATCAGCCCATATATTCCCATCCCATGTTTCAGGGTCCCAATTTTTTCCTATCAAAGCCCTCACTTTGGCTTCCGACAGTGCTCTAGATCTGCCATTCAGCTGACGTTGTAATTCAGCCACTCACATAATGAGACTTTGGACTTGGTTCTCAGCAATATCGGCTCTTTTACTACAGGCAAGAAGGCTTTCCTTTGTAGCACAGGCCGATGCCTTCAAGTCCGCGAGTTGGCACTTAAGGCGTGCTTCTGAGGCTTTGAGGCAATCCCTCCCCTTAATCACATAGTCCATTGTAAGGAGGACCAGCCAACCAGCTTCTTTATACTTGGCATCTTGACAAAACTCCTGGAATATATCAGACATATGTTCTCCCAGAGCCTCTCCTGTAACCAGCACCCCATCCATCGGTGCTCCTACTTTAGTTATTAGCTTTGCTATTTCACACTAGTAGGATTGGCAAAATTATCCATGGCTTTAGGTGTAGAATTAGCATCACCAGTGCTCTTAAGACTAATCAGATTGGAAAACCAATCAAAGAGACCCATGTTTATGATTTTATTTCTCTAGAAGCACTCCTGGTACCACTTGTGTCAGGCAAGGTTCTCTTAGAGAAATAAAATTCAGGACACTAGTAGTTTTTTTTATATATTTATATATTGAGAAAGGTATATAAGATAAGAAAGAAAAAGTTAACTATAAAGTAATACCGATTTCTCGGTACCACTCACTTGCGTGAGGCAACTAGAAGACTGGCAGTCCTTCAAATCTTGAGGGCCGCTGAATAGTCCTCTGTAGAGCAATCCAGGTTATCTGGTCACAGGCAGCAAATGGCAGAGCAGGTCGCCAACAGTCAGCCAGATGACAGAGTCCGACAGTCCCCAGCTCAAGAGATGTATATCCCAGGAGCGTGATGAAGTAGGGCTTGGAGGATAATCAACTCACAGCATCACAGTCCACGATTAGGTGTTCCATGGGTAGTGTTGCTTGGAGGTCGAGACACAGGACGAAGAGGGCAGCTCTCTGGTCCGAAGATCCGGAAGCAAGAGAGAGGGTGGGACTTGCCGAGCCCTTCCTATATCTGCCCTTCAATTTATCCCGCCTGTTCATTGGCCGTGTCGTCACAACAGACCCACCAATCTTCTGTGGCCATGTTGGCATAACAAACCTACCCATCACACTCACTGACTTTCTATATTGGAAAATGGGGTTTTAGTTCTCTTGCATCACACATAGTATATAGAAGTTGTACCTGTAAAGATGAAGCAAATCGGAGAGAGGAGATGTCTCTCTGGGTCCCTCCAGGCCTGCAGCAGTGAACCTGTGTGAACCACTCTTTGTAGCCACTTCTCTAAGTGTATGCACACAAACTTGGCAATCGGAATCCTGATTACGGAGGCCACTGTCCACTGCCATCTGCTTAGAACCACCCTTTCGGGAAGCGTAGAAGCACGCCCTAGGGTTCCCAAGGTTGTGCATCACTGCGGAAGTGGGTGACTTCCTCATTTTCCTGGAAGGGAGTTTAAGGACCACACAAATCTGAAGGGCCCTTACAGCAACCTGACTCAAGCCTAATAGTTTAGGGTAGCCTCCCTTTCCATATTTTCCCTCAAGGGAATGCTCACCACACTTAACACACCCAGCTGCTAACTGAAAAGTTGTCTGAGGTTCACGTCTACCCAGAGGTGCCTCAGAAGAAAGTCCTGGTGGTCTATGTCCAAAAAACCAGCCCCAGACCACCCCAGGAAGTATGCTTCTCCTGTGATACACAGCCGGGGACTGCAAGCCCGAAGTGACTCACTGGTAACTTGTACTTTGTTAGCCTTTCCAGGGAGAATACATCCTCTGGCACTCTGATTTGTCTGAATAGCACCAATAAGAAGAGAGAGAATGAGCTTGGAGTCCTTCACCAAACTAAACAGAAACCCCATGTATCTAATTTGCTAGCTTAGACTGGATGCTTCTCCCTCTTGTCGATGTGATGCCCCTAGCACAGGGACCAGCCTCCCCACTCCACGAGTCTTCATCACCTCTTCAGCATTTTCCCTGGGTTTCTTTCCTATTTAAGGACAGTAATAAGAAGCTGGCAGGAAAACGATTCAAATGGGTCAGGAGGCGCTTGTGGCTTTTCTCGGGCTTGTTTTCCACAGTCCATTCTAGCCTGCAACATACTTCGCAAGAAGACATTGGCTGGAGATCTAACCCACGGTGAGAGACCGCCACTGAGGGCAGCGTTTCAGACGAGAGAGACTGGAGCCATGAGCTGGCTTCCTGAAGCCCAGAGCCTGGGTATTTCCTTACACTCGCACATGCACACACACATGCACACATGGCGGCGCACACCCGAGACCCTCATCGAGAACAGATGTGGCTGGCTGCTGTGCCAGCCACGTGGCATGCATGGTATTCTCTTCCGTTAAGTTCCTGGCATCGCTCTTTCTACTCGCTTCTCTTCTCCCTCCCACTCCCACCCCTCAGACCCCTCACACGTACGGATTCCTGATTTGTTATGGGGTCGGCCTCACATTGTTGTTGTTGTCGTTGTTGTTGTTGTTATCGTAAGCACTGGATGATTCCAAAGGTGGGGGTGGAGGGGTGCAGAGAAAAGGAGAGGACAGAAAAAAGAAGAAAAGAAAGAAACCACAACAACCCCCAAAGAAAACATGTTCTAACCCAGGAATGTACAAGACTTCATGCGTAGGAAGCATCTTCCCCCATCAAAATCTGGGGCTCCAAATTCCTGCCCATGAAAACAAAACAAATGCATCCAACTCCTTGGTATGAGCCTCAGACCATTTCTCAATCTAAAACGTTGCTGCTCCCTCCTCCACCCCCAGAGGACCAGGTTTTTGGAGAAGTGCTGTAGCTCCATTTCCCGTCTTACACTGCCCGCACAAAAACGGGCATTTCCTTCCATTCATTCATTCATCTCTTAAAGAAGAACCTCTTCTATGTTGAGATTCCATTACTGAATAAGGTGCTCCCAGTACAGTGCATGGAAGGGAGAGTGGGTGGTTGTGGCAGTCATGTGCTTATGTCAATTTCATGACTGAGATGTAGGGGTGGAGTCTAGCCTGTTGATCTGGAGACAGCCATTGAGTAGCCAATGAGGCCTCCATGTGGGCATGGTTTTCTCCTGAGACTTCTGGGAAATCTCACGATATTTTCCTCATGACGATGAGAAGCTATCTCCCCAGTTGCTGGGAATTAGTCTCCGGGACAACGAACTACGGACAAGAAAAGATGGCAGTGTCCGCAGAGCTGGACGAGCTAGGGAATAAGCTGCATGGCCTTGCCCTGATGGGACCAGACCTCTGAAGTTGTAGAAGCCACATGGAGAGCCCTGCCAGCGCTGAGTTGCTTCTACCACCACTGGATGCTGTTGATGGACCCTGAGCCCTGGAAGCGAGGAGCCATGAGGTGACCCCTGCCAGTGCCAGGACTGCACCCACTGGCCTATGATGTCATGAGCCAGAGGGAGATATTATAGACTGGTATTGTCCATATGAGCTAATATTGGACTTATGACTTTGAACTGCACTGGGATGGGATGCTTTCTCAATGTACCATTACTTTTGTATATAAACCAATCCCCTATATCCATTAGTGAGTCTATGTATTTGTTTCTCTAGTTTACCCGGACTAACACAGTGGAAGAGCCAGCTGCCATCCAATGAGTAAAATGAATGAACATGAACAAATTCATATGAGTGCATAGGAGTTGAGTAAATACCTTCTCTTGGTCCCACGAAGGAGGTCTTCTAGAGGGGTAAAGAGGAGTGTGTGGAAAAGCAGGTGTGGGAGAAACACTATGATGAGATGACAAAGCTGTGCAGCAATAGTCTACAAATATTGGCATTTAAAAAAATAAAATTATAAACCCAGGTGAAGTAGTGGGACCATGTGGTGGGCTGCTTCCTGAAAGGGCAGCAGTTTGAAACCATCAGTCAGGGCTCAGGGGAAAGAGGTGGCTTTCTATATAGGTTAATATGAGTTGAGATGGACTCAGTGGCAGTATGTTTTTTGTTTGTTTGGAGGCTGACAATCTTGGAATCTCCCAGGGCCAGTTCTACTTTGTCCTATAGGAGTGCCATGGGTCAGAATTGACTTCATGGCAGGGAGTTTGTTTTTGGCCTTTTAATTATGTTTATAAATAATCATGCATCTGATACTTAGCTAAAGGTCCACTATCTTTCTCTTATTGAAGGACCCAGCTTTCAGGGTTTCAGAGTCAATGGCTACTGAGAGTATTTTCTTCTCATGGTGGATAGCAGGCAGAAGTAAGCAAGTATATTTAAAACCACATATTTGTCAAGCACATAAAACACAGTCAAGCTCCATTGGCCAAGACATATCACCCAACTAAGTCCAATTTTAGTTGCAAAGAAATTATTCCCTTCTTCTGGGACCTGGAAGAGCTCTGGTGGCCTGCTGGAGCATCGGACTGCTGAGGGCAAGGTTGGTGGTTCAAAGCCACCAGTTGCTCTGTGGGAGAAAGATGAAGCGCTCTGCTCCCATAAGAATGCACAACCTTGGGAACACTCTACAATGTTGCCATGCATTTAGATCAGTTCCACAGTGGCAAGTCTGGTGCCATAGAACAGGAAGGGCAAATACAAACAACTATGAACATTTATTGACATCTGTTGTCAGTCCTTTGAGACACACATGTTGACTGCAGTCAAATTCACCTGCTTTTCCCTCAAGACCCTCCAAACACATCATCCAGTCAAAACGGAGACTTGACATCCAGAACTGAGATGTAGATGAGGTTCGAATCTTTAATAGGGAAATCACATATGCAAAGTATAATCTGACTGCTTCTCATGCAGCCCCTGTACAAAGTGGGACAGGACAAGACAAGTGGAAGATATATTTCTTTTCTACAAACAGAATAGTGGGAGGCACATGACACACTGGTTCACAGCAACTTTGAAATTTCCAAAAGCAAATGTTGCAAAGGCTCTGCCTCTTAGAGTAGTGACCACCTACTCCCTGGTCTCCTGTGGAGTTCACAGGCTGTTGTTCCTCATGACTTTCAGCTCTGCTCTATGGCATGAGCTTCCTTTGTTATCATCCCTTCTGACTACATTAAGAACCCCCATAGTGCTGTTGGGTCACATGGGTGGGTCAAGCCCACCAGTAGCTCCACAGGAGAGAGTGGACACTATCCTACTTCATAATGATTTATAGCAGTGGTTCTCAACCTGTGGGTCGTCACCCCTTTAGGGTTGAATGACCCTTTCCCAGGGCCACCCAATTCATAGCCGTAGCAAAACTACAGTGATACAGTAGCAATGAAAATAACTTTATGGTTGGGAGTCACCACAACATAGGGAATTGTATTCAAGGGTCACAGCCTTAGGAAGGTTGAGAACCACAGATTGACAATTTCAGAAAACCCATATAGGGTCTCTATGAGTAAAAATTGGCTAGTGTCCATGGGTTTGGTTTTGGTTGGTTAGATTCCATAAGAAGAGAACCTTTTTTGGGGGGAACCTGAGCATCATTCTTCACTTGCTTTCTGCTGGAGGATATAGGGCACCCCAAACCCTTTTTATGTTCTCTAATATTAACACCTCTTTTAAACCAGCATGCTGGTGCTTTAGGAAATTGGACTCTCATCATCTCTACTGGCTTTGTATATACATACAGTTAGGTTACCATCAAATCCACCTGCCAAGAACTGTGCTCTCCAATCTTTTTGAGACACACCTTTGTTTTCAGACTTAGGTAGAGGTATTTGAGGGTTCTCAGAGAAAAATTCCTTTGTCTTTTATTCTGGGGGACATGTCGCTCCATTGAAAAGATATCCCTAGTGCCACTTCATTAAATTAAAGGTCTTAATAGTATGATGGTCCAGGCTGGATTTGGTCTATTCCTGAAAATAAGCCTTAATTTCAATCTGTGCTAGGCTGGCTAAACTAGGGAAACAAATTCACAGAAATTATATATATTTATATACATATAAATATATATAATTTCTGTGAATATATATGTGCACATTAAGAAAGAATTCCAACCCACTGCTCTGCTGTCCAAGTGCATAAGTGCAACATAAGCCCATATGTCCAACACCAATCTACAAAGTCCTCCTCAATCTCACAAAATGCATGCAATGACATTGAATGCAGAGGGAAAGCTGAATTAGTAAATGTGTAATCATCTCTGGGTTAGCAGGGGTTTCCACATGGCTGCTCCAACACACAGGGCATCAGGGTAGGTCCTTGTGGCTTCTCCTCAAGGATGTCTCACAGGAAGTGAGCCTTGCCAGCTGAAGCCAGGAACTGGCTAAGGCAGCGGTACCTGGTCTGACCAGCAGAAAGCAAGAGACCCGAGAATAGAAAGGCGAGGCCCATTGAGTCATTTATCTCTTTGCCTTTCAATTAATCCCACGTGTGTCAATTAATCCCAGGTTGGCACAATAAGCCTTAACTATCCCGCAATCTCAGAAAATCATTGCAGCACAATGGCCAGTAGTGGGCCATGATCTGGGCTGCCAGTCACAAGGGCACCAGTTCAAGCTCAGCAGAAAGGTGAGACTTTCTCTCTTATGAAGAACGCACAGCCAGGGAAACTACAGAGGATGCTCTCCACTGCTCTGCAGGGTCACAATGAGTCATTGTTGACTCGATAGCAGTGAGTTTTATCTTTTCCTGGCTGAAAATGAGAAACAATCTTGCTTTCCAGCCTTACAAGTCCTGGAATTTCCTACCATTCTGCTTGCAAAGAAACTTCCTTTGTGACACTCCTCAGTTCTTCCAGTGTCTTAACTGCTAGACCTAATTTATAAAAAAAAATTTTTTTTAAATCTAGACTTCAAATCTTCGTTATCCAACGTCCTAGTCCATTAAGTACATTCTCTGACCTTCAACTGGTAGCAGTTAACATTCACAAGTAACTTCAGGAAACAATTTATCAAGTACTCTGCCACTGCATAATGAGGACTGTCATTTTTCCAACCTTTAAAAACAGTTCTCCATCAGAGTCAATGCCACATATTTTACTGTTTTGTTATGGTAGCAGCCCACTTCTGGTACAAATCTCTGCCTTAGTCAGGTTTTGCTAGGGTAATGTCACATAGCACAATTCAGACAGGGTAGTCCTGGCAGACACATAGTGGTCTCAGTAGTTCACAGCAATATTGAAATCTCTAAAAGCAAAGGTTGCAAAAGGCCTGGCTTTTAGAGTTGTGGCCACCTCTATTGCTCCTTGATTTTCTGTGAGTGTTCACAGGTTATTGTTCTGCAAGACTCTTGGCTCTGCTCTGCTCTAAGTTCTTTCTTTGTTATCATCCTTTTTGACAACATAAACCTGGGTAGGTTAGTGCTGTTGGTTAACATGGGCAACTGCAAGGTCAGCGGTTCAAATCTACCAGCTCCCCAGTGAGTCACAAAGATATTTCTGTGTAGTGAAGCACAAAGACATATGACATGATTCAACCATAAGCAGGCAGGGCACTTTTTGTGTATGATTGAACTACGGAGTTGTGTGATATGTGGATTAAATCACAATAAAACTACTTTAAAAGAAAGAAAAAAGGAAGCAGAAAAAGAGGCAAGCCAAGGGTAGATCATAAAGACTGGTATCCAGATGATGAGTTGGCACTTCATTCTTCCATCATCAGTAGTGTCCTGAAGAAGTGTACATCAGCGCATGTGCATTCATCAAGGGGGCTATGCTAACAAGTTGAGCCTGAAATCATGATTGTGCATGACAAAGGATTGGCTTCTTGCCTATGTTCCTGTGAGGTACATGAGGTGGTAACTGTCAAAGGTCCTCAAGCTCCACTTCTCCTATCTCGTTTCTCCATCTTCTCAATATGTGCCTTCCATAGTTGACTTCAAAGAGGCATAGAATGAAACAGGCAAAGATCAGTAACTCTTGTTTCCCTTGGGCTCAATGCAGCACATAACTCTCTGCTGACCTTCCCCTTCACCAGAATATGGTCACGTGTCCTCAAGTCCCCCCAAAACAAGGTAGGAAAACAGCAGGGAGCAAGAAAAACATCAGTGAGCACTGTGTGTGTCTGTCACCGAGAAAAAAAGGCACTTGAGGAAGAAAATGATGGCAGCAACTTTGGACCTTTGTAAGCAGAACCTTACCTCTTCTCACCTAGTCAGACTCAATAAAGGCTGAATGCAAAGCTATTTCTGAGCTAGAAGGTTGACAATTTGGTGAATGATAAGATTTCTAGAGAGTAGAGAAAGAGAGAGTTGAAGTTCACGGGGTTGGAAGGGTGAGTGAGTGATGATGATCCAGGCTCCTCTCCCTGGTCACTCAGTTTGCTTTGACATACTTCCTGCCTATGCAATTAAAAACCTGTTCTGTTTTTATATTGGGTCTATACATGTATTTGAATCTCCCTTTGAATCAACTTGTAGAGGGCAGGGATCCTGTTTGATTTTCCTGCTTTTAACATACCCCAAGAGTATCGGTTCATAGGGAGCATTTAGTAGACACCCAGTAAATATTAACATGTGACCATGTTGTGCTCATTTTCTTCTCTTGTCATGTTTCCTCTAGTAAATTCCTTATGCACTGACTACAGAATATTGGGGTTCAGAATTTGAATAAATTCTTTCTCTTTAATTTATTTTTTAATTAGCGAAACCGAGTAGTAAATTGAATTCTCACGATCCAGATGTAAGATATTCTGAACAAATGGCAAGCAAACGTACTTCTTGAAGCCCTTTCCCTTGTGCACTGGTTTGGAAATTTAAAATGCTTTCAGTTTAATTTTCACCTCTGTTGCTCATTCTGAGAGTGACCTTGGGGCATGGTCTTTTGTCTCATTTTCCTCCTCAGTGGAATATGGCTAATCATATTAATCTGCCTCACCAGGCGATGTGAGGACTAATTAAAAATGAGATTAGAAAATTAGATTCTATTGAAGCCTTTCAAATGAGAGAAATATTAAACTTGGTGATGCATGTCTGAAATGCTTTTAGATTTCTGAGACTTGCCTCTGGCTCCCAAACCACTGTGACTCCAGTGGCTGGTTTTGGGGCTGAGATTGGAGGGCCTGTAACCTGCTTAGCTTGTAGGTAGACTCTCACTTTTCCTGGCTTCCAGACCTGTGGGCCCAACCTTTGGGCTTGGACCCATTGATTAGCTGATTACCTGAGAATCCTCACTTGGTCTTATGAACGCCTTAGTGCTCCTTCTGGGAACTTCTTGCCCATCATTCCCAGACTTTCTTTTCATGCTTCCTCTTCTCAGACAGGATCTTTGGGAATTCTGTGGGTTGTTAAGATGAGAAAGCAGCTGAAACTCACTAAAAAAACCAACAACAACAAAACCTCAGCCCTTGTTTTGTTTACTCTTCTCCATTTATGCTCTGATGTATACAACTGGGTTTTCCAGTTTTGGTGAGTAGGCTGCTGGCTTTAGATAATTTGCAGGGTACTGAGCATGCTCTTCATTCTCCCTCAAATACTTGTCTCCTCACATTGTTGACAAAGTTATATTCTCCCCTTTTAGAAGGGTAGTTCTTTGGTTCAGGATTTTGTTTTGTTGCAGATACATACTAGTCATTAGTCCCTTACTCTGTCAGTTGGTTTCCAGAGGAATTGAAGGAAGCATCGGGATAGTAACCTCAAGATTGATGGTTCCAACCCATCAACCACTCTGAAACCTTATATAGCATTGCTGTGAGACAAATGAAATCAACTCAAGAGGAGTGAATTTGTTTGTTTTGTTTTGTATTCAGAGAAAAGCCCCTACATATTTATTGCACTCTGCAAAAGGAATGGTAGAGAAAAGGGAGAATTAAGACAAAGCAGGAGAGCAGAGATAAGGAAGAATGGGTACAATGATAGAAGACACACATGAACATTTGAAGTGCTTCTTGTCTATCGGGTACTGTGTTAAGCACTTCCTCATGACCCAGTATCTTCTACACTGTGAGGAATCATCACTCCTGTTTTACTGACAAGGAGTCCTCTTGGCATTGGTCTGCTGCAATCTGCATGGTGTTCTGTTTGAAACCTTTAACAGCTCTGTGGGAGAAAGGTGGGGCTTTCTACTCTCATAAATACCTATAGTCTCAACAATCTACAGGGGTCCGCTTTGAATCAGCAGTGAATTGATAGCAGCGAGTCTGGTGTTTAGGGCTTGAGTTCTACCGATGAGAAAACAAAGGCATCAAGAATGTAATGAACTTCCCAAAGTCCCAGAGCTAACAAAGACAGGAAAGCAGAGTAATCCTGACAGAGTGACTCTAAATCCTATGTTCGAAAACTGGCAGAGGATCAAAAATCAAGAAGGAGAAGGAGGAGAAGAAAAAAAATGAGAAAGAGAAGGAGGAAAAAAAAACCAAACCAACAGCATTAAACTAAGAAGGCAGAAATCAAGGAGAAGGAGGACAAGAAAAGAACGAGAAAGAGAAGGAGAAAAAAAAAAAACCAAACCCTATTTGGAGAAGAACATGGAGTGCTGAATACCTGTTAGGGCATCTCCTTGGATTCTGCAAATCTAAAGTCAGGGAAGCACATTTACTGGAGGTATGCCCATAAATTCTGCTTAGTGAGCAGCAGAGACCAAGAAAATGAGACTGCAGAACATGTTGTGAAGCATATGCAGGTGATCATTGGATGAGTGGATAAGGTACACAGACAAGCGTCCCATACATAAAGAGAATGTAAACAAGACACTTGCAAAGAGAATAGGTTCTGTATGGGTGGAAGTGAGACTGGACGAACCAACCAATTAATAGAGAACAGACCAGTCCAACTAACAACCCTGGAAGTTGTGACAGGTTGTGAATGTGCACCCAATAATCAGCTACACAAGCCAACTCATAGACAAGGGAATCAGAACTGAGACGTGGGCTAAAAGAAACAAGGTCGCTGGCAAGGAAAATATTCTGGAATAAACTTAATTCTGTCCTGTTGCTTGTGGATTACTGGGTGTGATGAAATGGTCATATCCAAGTTGTGGAGAGAGCCCAGCACAAATTGGGCAGTATAAAGCACATCCTGGGTCCCACTAGGGCTGGCGTTCCATGGGAAAGGAAAGTATGGGGCTTCTCATTATGACCATAGAGTAGAGATAGGAGCACAGGCCAGCTGGTCATGAAGCAGTCCTTAAGTGATAGTAAGGATTCTTTCTAGTTACTTTTCCCCCCCAAAGAACACATTTTGGAGCAAAATATATGAATTGTATGGTCAAACCTGTCAAACTGTCAAACTTTATTTTGGTTGGTTCTCTCCACTCAAAATAGTCATCAAATCTCGATCATTTTTCTTTACACTACCCCTTACATCTGCTTTCCCCCTCCTATTTAATATTGTGGCCAATCAGTTCTATTTTTCTCAGTTCATAGCCACTGGTAATAAAATTCTCACTGCTCTGTGTCCCTCCAGATCTATCCCAGATATATCCAAATATATCCATGCTACCCACAGATCCAAGCCTTGAAACACAACAGTTACTATGCTCTTCAAAAGAAAATGCAAAACAACAAACTACAGTTTCTGTTTGTTGCTCAGGATATGGATCAAATACTTTTGATGGAGATTTTAATGAAGTTTCAAACCTGGTTCATTAATAGTAAGGACAGATAGATCTTTTTCCATTTGAAATTTTGGCTTCCATCTGGCCCTCCTGCTAGCAGTTTTCTCCTACTCTTTTGCCTAATTCCTATCCATCTTTCAAAGGTAAGTTCTAATTCACGTACACTTCATGAATACCCAGCTTCTTTCTTTCTTTCAAATCATTTTATTGGAGGCTTATACAGCTCTTATCACAATCCATACATCCACCCAAGCATATTTGTACATAAGTTGCCATCATAATTTCCAAAATATTTTCTTTCTACTTGAACCCTTGGTAAAAGCCCAGTTCACCCCTTCCCCACCCTCATCCCTCCTCATGAACCCTTGATAATATTTTTGTGGGCATCACTGCCCCCTGGTTAGTGTATGAGGGCCAGCCTTGTTCCTGGAGAGCTGCTGCTGGATTTGAACCGCCAACCCTGTGGACTACAGTCCCGCACACAACCACTATGCCACCAGGGCTCAGCCTGAACCCTTGATAATTTATATATATATATAATTTATATAAAATTATATAATTATATAATTTTATATAAATTATATATATATCCCTGTCTTACACTGAACAATGTCTCCCTTCACCCACTTTTCTGTTGTCCATCCATCTAGGAGAGGGTTATATATAGATCATTGTGATTAGTTTCCCCTCTCCCCCTTCCCCTTTTCCTTCCCCTTCCCTTCCTGTATCTCTACTCTCGTTATTGGTCCTGAGATGTTTATCTTCCCTGGATTCCCTCTGTTTCCAGCTTTTATCTATACCAGTGTACATGCTCTAATCTAGTGGGATTTGTAAGGTGGAATTGAGGTTATGCTAGTAGGGGGTAGAAAGCATTAAAGAACTAGAGGAAAGCTGTATGTTTCATTGGTGCTATACTGCACTCTGACTGGCCCATCTTCTCCCCACAACCCTTCTGTAAGAGGATGTCCAGTTGTCTACAGATGAGCTTTGGGTCTCCATTTCACACTCCCTCTCATTCACATTGTTCTGATTTTTGTTCTTTGATCTTTGTACCTTGATCTCCCAGGTTGGTGTGTTTCTTCCATGTGGGTATTGTTGCTTCTCAGCTAGATTATCTGCTTGTTTATATTCAAGCCTTTAAGACTGCAGGCTATATTTGTTTGTTTGTTTTTGCTTTTTTGGCTTCACTGCCCACTGGTGGTCATGAAAGCTACCTAGTCTTTCTCCTGGAGAGCTGCTGCTGGATTTGAACCATCAAATCAATGGGCCACAGTCCTGCACTCAACTACTATGCCACCAGGGCTCAGCCCGCAGGTTATTTTTTTTATAGCCATCACCATCAGCTTTCTTCACCACATTTGATTATGCACCCATTTTGTGTTCAATGATCATATCAGGAAGCTGAGCATCTTGGAATGCCAGGTTATTAGAACAAGGTGTTCTTCATTGAGGGAGTACTTGAGTAGAAGCCTACTGTCCATCAGCTATCTTAATACTTAACATATAGGTACATAGCTCTATTTCCCTATCATTATATATAAACATATTTACATAAGTACATGGCTATATTTAGACCTCTATAAATGTTCTTTGTCTCCTAGTTCTTTCCTCTATTTCCTTTTACTTTTCTCTTGTTCCACTGTCATATTTTAGTAATTCCTCTCAGCCACATTGCCCTTGATCAAACCCCACCAGGAATCTTACACCCGCTAGTCCATCAATTTTATGAAACTTATTTTTCCTTTGTCCCTGGGTTTCTTAACACCCACTTCCTTTACCCCTTCCTCCCTCTCTCGTGTCCCTCTGAAACCATTGGTCCCATTGTTTTCTCCCCTGGATTGTTTATCCTGCCTTTCTTATCTATATAGACCTGCAGAGACAATAAGAAGCACAAAAACAAGACAGAGCAAAACTAAACAACAAAAGAAAACAATAAGAACCAATGACAAAGAAAATAGAAAAACCTATAAATAGGTCCAGGTCTGTTTGTTGGCCTTTAGAAGTGTTTTGTGGTGGAATCTTATGGAGTGCCACTCTATGGTCCCAAAGTCTATTTTTCATATTTCCTGGGGACTTCATTGCTTTGCTCCCCATGCTACTCTATTGCATTAGTCTTTTGCCCTGGTGTAATGGGGTAAGACTGGGCACAATTTCCACACTTTCTCCATTATTGTCCCCTGTAGTGCTAAGTGTCAGGAAGGGATGTTGTCTCTCATGGTGGGGCCAGTGCAGTGGTCCTCGGTGCATTGGCTGCTCTGAACAGGAATATCGTCCTTGGGGCTTGGTGGGCCAGGATATGTTCCACTCTTTCTCCTTCCCTCTTCGTTTGCTCCTGTGTGCTCTATTCAGATGCACTCCTCTCCCTGATCTGTAACTTCACTGCTGTCCCCTGAAGTGCATCCTTCTGGGGGGCAGGGGGTGCTGTCCATATAGTTGGGATTGGGCCAGCGCCACAGACACCACTATTGGGTTCCTTCTTCGGGACAGTTTGCTGCATTTATATCTTGGTGTACTGGGTGAAGTGTGGTCCCTCTCTTGCTCCCCTGTGGAGACATAAACGTCAGCCTCCCTTTGGGTTGGTCAGTGCCCTGTTTCCCTGCTACCCACGTCTCTTCTCTCTCTCTTTTCCCCTCCTTTTGAGTTGGCTGCCATATGCATCCCTGTATTGGGTCTGGCTCCTGCCATAGTACCGAGGCCTCACAGGAATGTGTGTATTCAGTAGCTTCTCCCTTATGCCCCCTTTGCCTTTTTAAGCTTACCTCAGTGGACTCAGGTTGCCCTTTAGTGTTTGGCTTACTTTGTTTAATATAATTTATTCCAGTTTTTTCCATGCAGCGATGTACTTCATGCATTTATCACTGCTTTTAAGGGATGTATAGTACTCCAATTTTATGTATGGATGAGAGATTTTTAATCCATTCATTCATTGATGGACATTTGGGTTATTTGCAACTCCTTGTGATTGTGAATTGCACCACAAGGAACAATGGAACACAGATGTCTGGTGGGGTTTGTTTCTCGCCTCTTCACCCCAGCCATTTTCCATTCTGAATGCTTATAGCTCTTATCCATGGAACCATTAATTCATTATTTTATCCCTGATGCTTTTTATTTTTACTGGTGATGCCATTTACTTATCAGTGGTGCTATTTGTAACCATGGAAATCAATTCTCCATTCACTCACCATATCTTTATATTATCTAAGATAATGCTCAGAGTCTGCCTGCTTGGTTGCTTATGCTTTAAATGCTATTTTTTTTACTTCCATCAATAAATTGTATTGTCTATATGAGTATTTCTATTTGTGTTAATTTTTTAAATCATTTTATTGGGGGCTCATACATTGTTTTTCACAACATATAAATAAGCATACTGTGTCAAGCACCCTCACATGTCCACTTCTATCATCATTCTCCAATTGTCCGCTTTTTCCCTTAATCCTCTAGTTTCGGCTTCTCCATCCCTTCCCCTCTTCCCTTGCTCTCTCAATACTTTATACATTGTTATTGTTCTGTCATATCTTACACTGCCCAACCTCTCCCCCAACCCAGTCCTTTGATGTCTATCCTTCAAATAGGAGCTTATGTGTTTATCCTTGCCGTTGGTTCCGTCTCTCTACCCCACCTTCTCTCTACCCTTCCAGCATCTCCAATCTAACCATTGGCCCGAAGGGGCCCATCCATCTTGGTTTCCCCATATCTCCAGCTCCCCTCTCCACTAGTGTGAATTCTCGAGTCCATCTGGATTTGTAAGGTAGAGTTGGGACCATGACTATTTTAAGACAAAAACTTTGCTGTGCATTGCCAAGTATGGTGGCATGCAGGGCATAGAAGGTACACTAAATAATTATTGACTGAATCTCTCAGGGTTCCAGCAACCAACTCAATACCTGGCTTATAATAGATGTTTTAAAAGTAAATGTCCTGTATTTTATATTTCTCATGGATTTCTGTGGCATTGACTTTTCTTTGACAGAACGTGACTACTCCTTATCCATCGTCTCATCAAGACATAGATGGTGTAATGTTGAAGTGGAACGGAGTGACGATAACAAGGCAGCACACTCATGATGTGTGGCATAATTTCCTTTACATCTCCTTTCTTTGTTTTTGTAAAATGTGCATGACGATGATACTTACCTCCCTGAGTTATTGTGCTGATTCAATAAGATCCTGTATGTAATTGTGTAGTACAGTGCCTTGTACACAACACATACCATGAGTCAAATACAATTACATTTTTTCAGTAGGTGGTAAGTTGTCACTGTCATAGGCTAGGAATGCTACTGGGACAAAGGGTTATGAGCTTGACTGTGAACCAAAATGTTGATGTTTTGAACCCACTTAGGGATTCTGTGAAAGAACAGCCTGACTCTCTTCTTCTGCAAAGATGACAGTGAAGAAAACCCCAAGGTGCAGCTCCATTTTACCACATGGGTTGCTATGATTCCAAATAGACTTCTTAACAGCAACATTCATGCGTAGAAATGTTGGTGTTGTTATGATTGTTAGGTGTCATCAGGTGGTGTTCAACTCATGGACACCTTCTGTAGGACAGAGACCAACACTGCCCAGCCATGCGTCGCCTCACAACAGTTGCTACACTTGAGCCCATTGTCGCAAACACTGTGTCACTCCAACTCGTGGAGAACCATCATCTTTTTCATTGACTCGCTACTTAATCACGTCTAATGGCCTACACCAGGCACTGGCCATTATCATGATAACAAAGTAGGTGAAATAAAATCATACCATGTTTGTTCCCACAATGCATTCTGGTGGTATTATCCCCAAGATAGATTTTTTTTCTTCTGGCAACCTATGGCATATTCAGACTCTTTGCCAACGTCACAATTCAAATGTATCTTTCTTCTTTGGTCTCCCTTCTTCATTACACAGCTTTTATAGGCATGGTAAGTGATAAAAATACCTTTTCTTGAAACAGCATACCTTAGTCCTCGAAGTGACATTTGCTTTTGAATACCTTAGAGAGGTCTTGTGCTGCAGATTTGCCCTATGCAAGATGATGTTTGATTTCTTGACTGATGCTTCCATGAGTGCTGTCTGCAGTTCAAGTAATAACAAACTCTTGATAGCTTCATTTAAAAAAGTACCACAATGTTTTCTACTAGCCTATCTGTGAGTATTTTTACCAAAGTCTTTGCTCTTCATTAAGTGCTTCAAGTTCTCTTTACTTTCATCAAGCAAAGTTATGACATCTGTATATCTCAGATTGTTAACAAGCTCTCCCCAACCCTGAAGCCATTTTATTCTTTGTATAGTCCAGTTTCTCAGATTCTTTGCTCAGCATACAGCTTGAATAAGTATGGTGAAAGGATACAACCCTGATGTACCCCTTGCCTGATTTTAAATCACACAGTATTCCTTGGTTCTATTTGAATAATTTCCACTTGATCTATGTATATGTTCTACATGAGAACAGCAATGAAATATTCCAGAATTCTTATTATTTGTAGGGCTATCCATGGTTTTTTATGACCCACCCAGTGAATGTCTTTTCATTGTCAATAAAACTCAGGCAGACATCTTTCTGGTATTCTCTGCTTTCAGTGGAAATCCAGCTGACATCAGCATTGCTCTCATCCCTTGTTCCATATCCTCTCATGAATCTCGAGAGAGCAAAGAATGGAAAGAGAATGGAGGCAAAAATAAGATACTCAGCAAACATCAGGAAAGTCAAGAAAAATATTTAATTCAAACAATGGATATTATCACCTCATCCCACGGTCTGCATTCTCAATCATCATCCACAAGCAGACTTGGAGAGCCAAGAAACACCAAGCTTCCCAGCCTGTGTGCACCCGGGGAGCCAAGGGAGGGATAGGCACATACATAACGGGCTGCAGTGTAACAATCCTGTTCATTTCAGGCTGTCCCAACCTCTGTCCCCTCTCTTTTCTCTCCTTAGAGAGAAGGGGAGGCTAACAGTCTGAGCAGGAGCTACTCAACCCTGAGGCACCTCTCTGGATTCACATCTTTTCCTTCTGCTTTCATTAGCTCCAGTCTTTCCATCTCTATCTGCTTCCTTATCCTTTTATATCTTTTGCCTTCCTCAGCCTTGTCATCCTGTGAACAGAGTATGTGCTGCTTAATGTTCTAATCACATGACATGGGGTCCAGACACAGCAGCTGAGAAAGGACCACAAGCAGAGGACTTGGGAAAGTGGCCATGGAAGCAGGAGATCCAAGACCAGGCACCAGGAAGCCAACCATGTGTGTCTCAATAGAATTGGTTTCCATGGAGTTTTCAATGGCTTGTTGTTCAACATCTCATTGCCAGGCCTATATTCTGAGGTGCTTCAAAGTAGACTCAAACCTCCAACCTTTCATCTAGCAGAAAAGTAGGCTGGCTATCCCACCTAGGACCACCACAGAGTGTCCTGCTACAGCCTTCCTCTGAGTCAGGTTTCATTCATTGCAGTAGCTGACTAGATCATTCTCAATGGAGCAGCAGATCAAAATCTAGCAAAGAGGCTGGGCAGTGGTCTTCTTGTCTTTCGTTTTACTTTATTAGTATTTTTATTTAATCCTCTAGCATACTTGGATAAGGTCTTAGTGAAGGAAAATCCTTTTTCCTGTTTTAGGTTATAAAAGTGACCCAAAACTTCAATATAATTTAAGTAAAACCCCTATTAAGTTTTAAAAGGGACAGAGACAGCAAAAAGACAGACACATTATCCGGATGAGGGAGGTCCTTAACACAAGATCATGCTGGTGTTAGGGAATTCAAAGTCAGGATGTTTGTTATGTATAATATGGAACAATGGAACAAAGGAAACTGCCACAGCTTCTTGATTAGTGGCAGATCTGAACACTAGGTAAAGGTGGGACTACAGAAGTGCAAATAAGATCATCATTGAGATGTGTACATAAGGTTAGATCTTCTGACCAATTGGGTACAACTAATAGGGCATGACTAATGGCTCGAGACCCCCAGTACTGTCCATCAAGGACACACCCTGGCAAACCCCTAATGGAGACTGCCCTTCCCTAGGCTGCCTGTAGAGAAGTGGAGATAATACACTTCCAAATGCATTCTGCCTATGGGCAAGATTATGGACATCCTTGGTTAATGACCAGAAGGGATTCAATGAAGGCTTACTCTGAGTGGAGACTTTGGTAATGAATTAGCCAGTTTCACTGCCATCCATAGCCTTCTGTAAATGAGGGTCTCGGAATTTCAGCTTGAATACAGCCCCCATCTCTGTCCCTTAGGAAGCAGTGCTCTAACTTGGAGCCAGTGTTTTTCCTGGCACTGCTATAAATGCAGACTCTACCAGAACATTCTCGGCTCATCTTCACCATCGGGGAGCTTTGCTTCTCTCCCCTTGGATGAACAAGAGCCACTCCGGTCATGTTGGGACACCAAGAGGAGAGGTTGTATGGGAAACACGTGTGTGTGTGCATGCGTGCGTGCATGCGTGTGTGTGTGTGTGTGTGTTGCAAAATGCCTGTGCTTCTTTAAGTCTTCATTTACAGCTGAATGAAAGGGGCTACTCGGAGGTTATTTTTGCTGACAAGTCAATCACCGATGTCTTGTCACCTTCCTGTTTTCCTGTGGTGTGTGTCAGGGAAGAAGTGTCTGGGATGGTTTGGAGTTCTTTATAGGCTAAGACACTCAAATTGCCCCTGGGGTTTGGAGGAGAGCCCTGTTTTCTTGAAGCCAGCCAGAACTTGCTCACTCTGTTTTTTCCCCACTCCAGGCCTAATTCCCCTGTCACCTGGCTCTTGCTCCTGTGTCACTCAGATCCATGCTCTTGTGTCTAAAGTGGATGAGGTGAGGAGAATCTCGGGATGAAACCTCTGAAGTCTGCACAGAGACTCGATGAGAGGAAAGTCAGACAGCAGCCCACAATAGGAAAAGCAGTGGTAGTTTCCCTGCTGGTCTCATAAAATCAGAATCAATTGATTGCTTACTGTGTGCTTTCATAAAACTGCAGTGTATTGAACACTTACTTTGATCCAGGCCCCATGCTGAGGATTTTAGCCCTGGTCACTCATTCATTCCTCACTCTCACTCTAGAGGTGGGTGGTATTTTCCTGATCTATAAACAAAAGCACTAATTCTAGAAGGAGTGAGAGACCCTGTTCAGATCCTAATACTTGATTAGGCACAAAACAGGATCAGAGTATAAATTTATCTGACACTACCACCATACTCTCCATCATTATGCTGCGCTGTTTTGATCACTGTCCCGGGCAGAAGCTCTGCTTCAAGTGCCATGAAGCAGAAGAGGGGATTGCAGGTGAAACAAATCATTAACCACACTTTGCTTGCTTTGCCCTTTTTTTTTTTAGTTTTAGGCATCACTGCCCTCTGGTGGTTGTGGGAGCTACCCAGTCTTGCTGCTGCTGGATTTGAACTCCCAAGCCTATGGGCCGCAGTCCCGCACTCAACCACATAAGCCACCAGGGCTCAGCCCTGCTTTGCATTTTTCATCTCAACGTGTCCCAACTATATCTCCTAGAGATGATCTCTTCTCCTATTTTTACTATTTCTATTTTAAGCTTCTGTTTCCATCCAGGTATTAAGATACAGATGAGGTGGTATATATTAGACTTCTCTCCCAGCTTCTGAAAAATACATATTTGCTTTTCCTCACTGACTTGAGGTTCAGCACAGATGCCAGGTGACCTCACATGGATCAGAAATGTGTGGCTGAATGCTTAGCTACCTCTCTGGCCCATCTCACCTCACTCCACCTCCACTTCCACCCCAGTGTCTGCCCAACGACCAGGCCCCCTGGTCCACTTCTTCTGTTCTTTCAATAGAACAAACATTTTCATGAGCAATGCTTCCATGGAATTGATTATATGTTTATTCATATAAAATGAAACCGTTGACAACTTTCATCTTTCCCATGAGGATTTTTGTTTTCTTTATGTGGAGCTGTTGCTTATACTGAAGGCTACATACTTTGATCACCATCAATCAGTAAGTGCTTTAAGTCCTCTTTCTTTTTAACAAGCAAGGTTGTATCATCTGCACATGGCATATTTTAATGAGCTTTCCTCTAATCCTGATGGCAAATTTTTCTTCACAGGGGACTCTTGTCGCTTTTAGTTGCTGTAGCAGGTTGGTTCTCTCCAAAAACACCCAGACTTGCTGTTGTTGATTCGATGCTGACTCATTGTGACCCCACTGGGCACAGTAGAACTGGCTCTGTGGGCTTCTGGCACTGGAACTCTTTATGGGAGTAGGAAGTCTGATCTTCCTCCCCTAGAGCTGCTGCTGGTGGTTGCAGACTGATGACCGTGCAGTGAGCACCCCAACCTAAAAGTACTTGACATTTGTAGGTGTCAGGTTGAAAGAAATTTATATCAAGAAATGGCTTACCCAGTTGTAGAAATCTGTGGGCCCATTCCAGTTGAAGTCAAGCTTCTCCTCACACCTGGAAGGTGATGAACAGGAAGCAGGATGACAAAGCAGAGAGAGCAGAGGTCACAGACTATTGGATGTAGAGGTCAAAGCCCACTCAATGAGTCCACCATTAGTGGTCTGTTGTTGGCTCCTGGGATGAATAGGCAATGAGACATGGAATTTGAGGAAAGGAAATGTCCAAAGAGAAGTTGACTTTGCTGGGGTCAAAGACCAAAGACTTTTGACACCAAGGAGGTGCCATTGGACCATGATCGATTATGTCATATAAATATAATCTCGATGGGTAGTGTCAGATCACAATATAGTAATCTATCATGGCCAGTTGGCACGGAGTCTGTACTTCAACCCTTAGTACCCTGAGTGCACCTGCCCAGTTCTGCACCTTTTTTCACAATTGTTAAGTTTGAGACCTTGTTGCAGTCACTGTGCCAATCTATCTTGATGGGGGTCTTGATCTTTTTTGCTGGTGCTCTACTTCTCCAAGCACGATGTCCTTTTCCAGGAACCTGTCTCTTCTGACAAATACCCAAAGCACATTTAACAAAGATCTACCATCCTCACTATAGCATAACTCTAGCATCTAGACTTGTGTCTACATTATATGATTCTTTTCTTTTTGCATCATGCAACATTTTAAAATCATTTTAATGGGAGCTCATTCTTATCACAATCTATACACAAACCCATTGTGTCAAGAACATTTGTACATGTGTTGCCATCATCATTTTCAAAACATTTTTTACCTGAGGGCTTAGTATCAGCTTCTCATTTCCACCCTCTCTCACACTCTCTTCCTCATGAACCTTTCATAATTTATAAATTGTTATTATTATTTCATGTCTTACACTGTCTGATATCTCCCTTCATCCACTTTCCTGTTGTTCATCACCCTGGGAGGAGGTTATAGATAGATCACTGTGATAAGTTTTCCCTTTCAATCCCCCAGTTTCCCCTTACCCTCCTGGTATGGCTACTCTGAATATTGGTTCTGAAGGGTTTCTCTCTCCTAGATTTCCTGTGTTTCCAGCTCTTATCTGTACCAGTGTATATGCTCTGGTCTAGCTGGATTTGTAAGGTAGAATTGGGGTCATGATAGTCGGGGCTGAGGGAAGCTTTAGAGAACTAGAGAAAGCTGTAATGGTGTTACACTGCACCCGCACTGGCTCACTTTCTCCCTGGATCCTTCTGTAAGGGGATGTGATTCTTATTTCAAATCAGTATGGCTACTAAAATTTGGGTTAACAAGGAGTGATGAGAAAGGGATCTAATCATAAAGTGTGCTAAGGAAATGTAGCTATTGTCCCATTTCAGAAGGGCAAGTATATTTATTTGCTGAAAAAAAATAGTGTGAATCAGGCATTCAACTAGTAAGTGGAATCACAAAGATGAGAATACACTGAAACCTTCATAGTGCAATTCAAAGTGCTAAGTCCCATAATGCATATATGGATAAAATAACCACAGTAACCTAGAAATGTCTCCAGAGTTGATGTTATGCGGGGCAGTAGCCAAGAGTGTCAACCCTGCTTCTCCCTCATCTGACTGTATGGAATTTTGATAATGTGCATGACCAATTTTAGTTGTAGAGTGATATGTAATCTAAGTGTAAATAGCATGTTTATAGCATTTCATATATTATATAAATACTTCATATATTTCTACAACAGGATTAATTACAAATTTATTAGCAACCGAGCAGAAGTCTTGTCCAATTTTCCCCCTTTCCTGTAATTACTACTTCATTATCAAGAAAGTTATTGATATACTTTCACAAATACTAATTATCACAATCCTGTAACTAAACACAGAAAATTGTATAAAACCAATGACTAAGAATGCACCAGTAGCAATGAAATCAGCATAGCTGTAGTGTTTGCAGATGAGACTAGCAGATTCAAAGCACCATTGTAATTAGGTAATAATAACAACCCTGATTGTAGCATATTAGAGGTAAAAGTAAACTAACATAGGGTTTTAACCTTGTAGATATACTGATGCATGTGAACTGGGCACACAAAAATAATTTTTCTTGTAATATGAGTACCTACATGGTACTTTTATACAAGATACGTTTCTGCTGAAACATTGCAAAAAAAAAGTTATAGACAGTCGTATTGGTTTCAACGTCCCTCTTAAAGCATCACCTGATTTGGACCAATTACTACACCTACCTAGTGGCCTCACCTAGTGGTGATGCCAATTTCAGCCACAGAGGCAACGTCATCAACACACCTCCACTCCCATCCCAAGAGATAAACGTGGAAGGTATAGAACAACTCAATGTTCCCTTTTCCATTAATGACTGCAGAGAGCAGTCACATGCATGAGTTATGCATACATTAGACCAGAAATGAATATTCCTGGGTTGCAATCACCTGCTGACGTAATTGGAGCATGATGCTAATTCCTCTGCTGGAAACCAGTGTCTGTGATATATGGGCAACCAAGCCGTAGAAAGAGCTAGTGTCCCAGCAAGTGGTGTAGTGAAACCTTACCTACCCCTGGAAAAAATAGAAAAAAATAGGTTGAAATGGAGGCAGAAGAATTGAGCTTATATATAAGTCTTTCAATCAGTGTGTGGATTCTCTTTATACTCTTTTGGTGAAATATTTTGGTGTGCGCAAGGAAGCACAAATCATCTATAGCACCACTATGTCTTCTGCTGTTTGTGCAATTTTTGCTCTATTTGATAACCTACCTCTGCCAGAATTTAAGACCCCTAAGTTTGACCTTATTTTTCTCTTTGCTGTTCTTTATCATTTTAGATTTTACATTTAGGCCTATGATCCATGTTGGATTAGCTTTTGTATATGTTGTGAGGCATGGATCTTGTTTCATCTTTCTGCAAAGATATCCAGTGACTCCAGTACTGTTTGTTAAAGATGTTGCCTTTTTCCCTTTTAATGAACTGTTACCCTTTTTCAAAGATCAGCTATCCATATATAGGTGGATTTCCTCCTTGCCTTTGTGTCTCTTTTTGTGCCAGTACCATGCTATTTTACCTTACTTTAGCTACATAGTAGATTTTAAAGCAAAGAAGCCTACAACCTCCTAGTTTGTTTGTCTTCTTCAAGTATGTTTTCCTTTTCTCAGGATTTTTTCCTTTCCATACAGTTAGTGATTGATTGACCATAAGAAATTAGTGATTGGTTGGCCAATCTTCTTAAATAATTTTGATTGGGTATAGAACAGAATTTCATTATATCAACAGATCACTGTGGATAGTATTGACATTTTCGCAATATTAAATCTTCCTATCTTTAAGCATGGTATGTTATTCCACTTACGAGGTTCTCTTTTAGTAATTTTGTCATAGGAGTCTATAGCTTCTTTGTATAAGTCTACTTTCCCTCTGGTAAGGTTTACTGCTAATGATTGTGTCTTTTGAGGACCCTTGGTAGCATAGCGGTTACATGATGGGCTGCTGCCCACAAGGCCATCAATTTGAAACTGTCAACCATTCCACAGAAGAAAGACCAGGATTTCTATTCCTGCAAAGCAGTGGCTCTCAACCTTCCTCCTGCCGTGACTCTTTAATACAGTTCCTCATGTGTGGTCACCTTCCAACCGTAAAATTTCCAGTACAAATTCATAACTGTAATTTTACCACTTTTGTGAATTGGGTGATCTCTGTGAAAGAGTTCTTCAACCCTCAAAGGGGTCATGACCCACAGATTAAGAACCACTGTTATAAAGCATTGCAGTTTCCAGAACTTTGCTCTACTCTGCCCTATATGGTCACTATATGTTGGAAGCAACTTGATGGCAGTGAATTTTAAGTTCAAATTTGATCTTTTTGGTAAGTAATGTTGTAAGCTTCATTTCCTTTTCAACCCTCTCTTTGTTGATGTGAAAAACTCAGGCAACTTTTGAAAGTTGACTTTCTACTTTGGTACTTTGATGAATCTTTCAGTTTACTCTAGGGATTTTCTTGCTGAGTCTCTGGATTTTCTATAGGATTGTATAAGGTTGTATCCTCTGAAAAAGGGGGTAATTTTACTCTTTTCTCCCCAAGGTGGATGCCTTTATTTCCTCTTCATGAGTGTACTTTGCATTATAAATAAACCATAGTCCATACTAAGGGGTATATATTTGTGTGTGGGAACATTAGTAAAATGTGATGGAGCTCAAAGCAGAGAAGTTCCTGTACAGTAAAAAAATAATGAATGTCCATCTTAGTGACTGTGTTAGGCTGGGTTCTTTAAAGAAGCAAAAAATAGTTATATAGGTAGATCGAGGATGATATATAGCTAGATAAATTTATATTTAAAAAATGGTTCCCTTGGTGGAGGAATGGGTAGTCTACTCTGGTTCCAAGTCCATGGATCAGATGTTAAATTTGAGGCTTTGTGTGATCTTGATGTGTGGATGGCATCAGATATTGGGCACCTAAGACCCAGAACAAAACCATACCCACGGTGAATGGGGTGGGGAGGACATGAAGTGGAGACCCAATGTCCATCTGTAGACAATTGGACAGACGGGTCACAGGGGAGAAATGAGGCAGTCAGGATGAATATAGCACCAATGAAACACACAATTTCCCTCTAGTTCTTTGGTGCTTCTTTCCCCCACTATCATGACCTCAATTCTACCTTACAAATCGGATTAGACAAGAGTATACACATGGCTACAGATAAGAGGCTGCAATACAGGGAATCAGGATGGCTAAACCTGTCAGGGTCAACAAGAAGAGTAGAGATACCAGGAGGATTAGGGAAGGGTGGGGTGAGAAAGGGGAAATGATCACAAGGATCAATCTAGAACCCCCCACCCAGGGGGAAGAATAATGGAAAAGTGGTCGAGGGGGTATGGGGGAATGATGTAAGATACGAAAAAAATAATTAATCTATACCTTTTCAAGGGTTCATGAAGGAGACTGGGTGTTGGAGGTTGGGGGGTAGAAATGCAGAGCAGACACCAGGGACAAGGGTGGGAAGATAATGCTTTGAAAATGATGGCAGTATATGTGCAAATGTGCTTGACACACGGAAGGAATGTTTGGATTTTGATGAGAGCTGTGAGTGCCCCCAATAAAAGTATTAAAAAAGAAAAGTTGGAGGTGTCCCTTGACTGGCATAACTTCAGGGACTGATGAACTCGGGATCAGGAGGAACATTGCAGGCTGCAGTGATGGATCCAACTTGAGAGGCACACGAACCCAAAGTTGGTGGGAAAGCTGGCATGTCAAATGACAAGTCAGATGGCAGACTTTGGGATCAATAGGCAACATGGCAAGCTACTCTCTCAAGTCCAAAGTCGCAGAGGTCAACAGGCTAGATGTGGGACCCAGAACCAGTAGAAAAAAAGCAAGTGTCCCCAGAGCATCCACTTTCAGAGCAATTAGTTCCCATCTCTGAGGAAACTTCCTTTCAGTTGCACACGGACTGTGACCTGACTCAGGGCCTGCACTTCACACTCATCTTCCAATAATTAATTGGCTGCTCAGAGCAGATTCCTTTATGGAGCTGATCATATTGTGTTGCATAACATCATGGAGGATTATGAGGCCTTACATGCCAAACCACTGAGAATTCTTTCTTTAGAAATTTATTATTTATTTATAGTTAACAGCCTTATTGGCATATAATTCACAAATCATACAATTCAATAGTTCAGTCACTTAAGAAGAGTTATACAGTCACCAACACAGTCTGTTTAGAACATTTCCTTCCTTCTTGTACTCACTGTTAATAGCTCCCCAACCACTGAGAATTCTGACCCAGCTAGATTGACATCAAAACTATCACAATGACGTTGAGTTTTTAAAGAATTTGCATTTTGGCTTTGGTAAGTTGTTTCAAGGCAAAGAAACAGGCATTTATAAAGGTTTTTTGTTTTGTTTGTTTGTTTGTTTTATCACAATGGTTAGAATGATAAGGAAAAAATGACACCACAAGAAGTAAGTTCAGGCATTTGGAAAACACACTCATGTGTATCTATCTCTTCCTGTTGCCAAAAAGGTAAAGTATATATATGGAGAGTGAAATTCACCTATTCATACTGATGCAGAGAAACAAAGCACACAAAACCTCTCCTGAAAAGGTTTTCTCTTGTTGGAGTAATGTCCTAAGTCTTCTACCTTTAGCTATTGAAACTAGAATCCTAGTTTACATTCAGTCTTCAGATGCTTTTAAACCCTTGGGTAAATTAGTCATTCTTCCCTTCCTATTTTTTCCATTGTAATTTTGGACTCAAACTGTCTAGCTTCCCAGGCCCATGTTGCCCTAGGAGACTCTGTTTGTTTAGGGTGGAGTGGTTGTTTTTGGCAGGTTGGGGGAGGAGCAATTAATTCTAATAGGTATATAGTAAATTAAATGCTTGGGGCTTTCCAATCTTCTCTTTGAATGTCTTTTCCTTTTTATAAACCCTCTTCTATTCTCAGATGACCCTGTAAGAACAGAAAAGAAGCAGCTTCTAGAAACCATTTCTAGGCTGTAACTCTAGCAATCCAGTGGAATTTAGAGAAGGCCACCTCCACCTCGTTTCTCTTTTTGGTATACCTTCTCTGATATTCTTGAGGGGAGAAGTCACCCTTGATTAAAAAAAAAATGACAAGAAAAATTCCCCCAAATCCCTTATTAATCCATTTGTGTATTTAAGTTGTTTTTAAGAAAAAGAAGATATCTTATAGCTCTTCATTAATACTGTGAGTGAAGACCATACTTATATATTATAAAACATTTTGAGTGTTCTTTGGATTTTGATAGTTGCATGTGGTAAGGGGAGAACAGATTAAGTTTTGCCAATGAGCCAGACAGGGGTGAGTTGAAAATAGCAGATTTAAGGTTTGATGAGAAAAACATATTCCAAGCATTCTTTAAAGAAAATGAAAACATTTGGGGAATCTCCATTAATATATCTGGCCCTCATGAGAGAACCCAACAACATCCATCAGTGTTAAGAATGCAGCTATTTTATTTTGACTTCTATTATTAGGTTACGATTTTGGACCAACGTTCTAATGATGCAAAGGAACTTTAAAAAGTTCATGGAAGGATGAAATGAGAAGAAAATAGAATCCCCCCCCCATAAACTTTTGAAGCTCCTTTATATAGTGTATGTCAGAATAGCTGGTTTCAATGTTAAAGAGGCATACTCGTTCTAGAATCTTTGCCTTTTATCCCAATAATTCCAAGTTGAAGACAGAATTTATTTTCACTTCCAGCTCTCAATGGACATTTCTTTGCAGCTGTGGGACAGCTGCTAACTTCCACCCCATAAGTAGCAACATTTCAGTGGTTGGCAAACTGGTACACATCTGGTATGATGTTCAAATGTCTCTAGAACCCCATAGAATAAATCAAAACATTGAAGTAATAATTTGGATGGGCTCACTGTGATGTAACTCAATTGCTGAAAATTATATAATGGATATTTTTTAATTTCATGATCTATCTCTTCAAAGCACTGTCAAATCTATTTGACATTTAAGAAGGGTGGGGGGAGAGAAAATGACTTGAATACGGACATTGGAAGGTGGCCTCACATTTGGGAGTCTACAGCCTGTCCTGTCCAAGGAGCTGACTGTGAGGTGTTTCCTGAGGTTTGGCAGATGGGGACCGGCTCAGGATGAGGAACAGCCAGTGTTAGTGAGTAGGTGGGCTGACTGGTGTGGCCTCTGGGCTCTGTGTTGCCCACTGGAACAGTGTGTTGGGGTGCTGAACTAACTGTCCCAGTTCTTATTATACATTTCCTTTCAGGGTAAAACACTCCATTAATTCTTGTTTGGCTTGGGTGCTTTTTCCATTTTGGTTCCCATTAATTTGCAAGAATAGCAGGAGCGTGTAGGTGCAGGTTAACTTTCTCTGCGGCATGCCATGTGGTGTGATGCCAGTGCAGGGGTGCTGTGCATGTAGGGAGATTTCTACTCTGGTTCTGGTTTCATCAGAGCCACAGTACCCTAAACCCAGGAAAGCCATCTTTTGACTTCATCAAACCCAGTAAGCAGGGGTTCTTAGCACCAGTCTTGTACGAAGAGATGTAATAGGGGTTGTGACTTAAAATATTCAAGAAGTCATGAAGACTCAAAGCATATGGCTTCTAGCTTCCAAATCTGCCTCACCATTGCATATGTCATCCCTATGTGTCTCACAGACTCTGCCTAGTTCACAAGTTGTTCTGAAGACCAGCAGAGTCCAAGTCTGTGGAACTGCCTTTTCCCTGACACAATATACTCATTAGTTGCTGAGAAGTTGATTCTGCTGTATGGTGACCCACTATGTGTCCAATCGGAATGCGATACCATAGGATTTTCAAGGATTTCATTCTTGGAAGTGACTCTCCAGGCCTTTCTTCCCTGACCTCTCAAGTTGGACCCTTTTGCCGACCGTGTGAACCACCCTGGGACTGACATAAGACTTTCTTTTTGTGATGAGAGTCATCTTGCTGATTTTAACTCATAGTAACCCTAGCGAGGCAGAAGGAAATGCGCCCAGACCCGCAGCACCCTCATAGTTATGGCCATGCTCGAATGCATGGTTGTAGCCACTGTGCCCATCTTTCTTGTGGAAGGTCTCTCTCTTTTCTACTAACCCAGTACTTCAGCAAGCATGTTATCTTCCTCTATGGACAGCCCCTCCTGATAATATATCCATAATATACCCCAAACCCTTTCCTGTTGATTCCATCCTGACTCCGGGTAACCCTAACTAGGATTTTCAAGACTATAAATCTTTAGGGAACAGGCAAGCTCATTCATCTCCCTTGGAGCAGCTGGTGGGTTTGAACTGCAAACCTTGTGACTAGCAGTCCAATACCTAGCCCGTAACACCATATTATTATAAGGCAGTGGAACAAATAATCAGCCAGTTGAAGGGAACCACTTAGACCCTTCAGTAACAAGAGGCTGATGCTGCAGGTGAAATCTGACAATATCCTAGGTTCAATGGTTTGTGTGTCTTTGGATATTTTTAATTTCTTGAGAATGTTGTAATAATTTGTACCCTGCCCATGGATGCTCAACTATAATCTCTCTCCAATTCTGTGGATTTTTGCTGGTTGCTGAGGAATGGGGGAGTAGGTTAAGGCATTATGAAGCTGAATGAGACACTGACTTGAATCTCCTTGCCAGCCTTTCCAAGCAGATGGGTGGTGTGATACTATCAACAACCGGGCCTACTGCCACTATGATGGAGGAGACTGCTGCTCTTCCACACTCTCCTCCAGGAAGGTGAGTAAGGGCACCTAGGAGAGTAGGGGGAGGGCGGCAGTGTAAGAATAAAGGCAGACACCTTGGCTAGTTCTTTTTCATGGTGTGTCATCAAAGGTTTGGATTCAGCAATCAAGAAGAAGGATACCTTAAAATGAACAAACATTGGAATTTCTCAAGAGATAGGTTTAAGGGTACTTTAGGATGGCTTCATAGAACTTATTTTTCTTTAATGGTCAGTTAAGCGACTCGTTCAGAAAACCATGGCCCTATGGCAACAGAAGACTCACACCTGCTTTTCACTTTCCCTAGAACTTCTTTGTAGGTGGGGAAAATGTACCCCCTCAGCATTTGGGGGAGATGGAGGCCATGACTACTGGGAAAGTGCTAACCAGTTCTTAGTAACTTTTATGATGAAGTAAGTAATTGTATATGGTGTGTGGTAAACACATTGTGGATGCATGTGGAGTGGCTGCCACAGTCACCCAGAGAACACTCTGGACCACAATCTCAAGAGGAGTTCTTTTCTTTAGACCTTTGACCCATCTTACATTATTAAAGCAGATATGCTCAAAGTACACCTATGAGATCAAGTCCGCTGACATTTTGTATTACTATGGATAACAATCCAAAGGGGCCAAAGATATTTGGAACTTGCTTGGCCAATTTGATGAAATAGAAAACTAGTGAAGACGTCGATCTTATCTTGCTTCTTCCCTTCCCTCTATCTGCACAATAAAGCCATGACTACCATGATTATCCATACACAGAACACACTGATCTGGAATGCTCACGATGTGCCAGCCACCATTCTCATCACTTACATGGCTGGACTCACTTAAAACAGAGCACTCAGGATCATCGTGTCACTGTGCAATTTGGCCTTTCGCTCAAAAAACTGATAAATCCCAAGTCAAGGGACAAGCATCAAGAGCTAGGTTGCAGTCTGGGAGTTAGATGTGAAGATGACAGCACAGCAATAACAGCAGTAGCTGCAGAAATTATGGCAATGTACAAGTAGAAGTGCCCAGGGTGCTTGAGTAAACACTAGCTACCTGACCATGGGTAAGCAGATTTCACTCACTGTCTTATTCACACCACCTTTGGCTGGCTGGTGTTCCTGATCCCATCCCTTTATATATGAGGTGAGTAAAGCAAGGGAGGATTACGTTGCATATGACACCATGGTGTGGAAATGAGAGAACCGTTTGCATTTTAGTTTTGTGATGACATCCACCTTTCCTTTAGGACTCACTGAGGGAAAGAAAGGAAGAAAGAAGGTGGGTTGAAAAGCCAGCCAAGGGTCCTCTCAACCACTCTTCTGTTCCCCTAGGTCATTCCTTTTGCTGCTGACTGCGACCTGGATGAATGCACCTGCCGGGACCCCAAGGCAGAGGAAAATCAGTAACTGTGGCATCAAGCCCCTTTCTTCACTGCCCTGGAGGCAGTAAGGAAGTGAGGTCACTAAAGAAGAAAACAAAGGACGGGTGAAGAAGAGAGGCCATGGAAAGAAGGCAGAAATGCATATTACTTACTGGGACCAACTACTACATCGTCTGGCCCGAGCAAGGAAGGATCTTAGGCAAAAGTTTCTCCAAAGTGATGGTTGATTAAAAGTGGAAAAGAAAATTATGATAGTTATCTAAAGGACATTCCTCCCTCATTTATATTCTTCAGAAGATAAATCCTCAAATCTTGTCCTACTTCCCTCTTTCCACTCCAACAACTAACTCTTCAGTCCCATCCAACAAGTAAACCAATACCAGAAGACTACAAGAGAAGTTGCCAGGGACACTCTGATAAAACCTGTTTTGAATAGTTTGCCATTTTTCAGAGCCCATCTACTCTAAACTGGCTTCTCCCCACCCCTTCTTTTGTGTAGTCTCCTTAACAATAATGCTAGCTATTAATTCTTTATGAATATTTAAACATAATTATATAAATATACATATATATATTTTTGCTGTCTACTAAGCTGAAAGTTAACCATTGTTCCACACATGCTGCTGTGAAGTGCATGTCCAAAATGAATGACAAAAGTTTGAGAACAGTTAAGCAAGTCTTTCTGCTATCTTTCTTTTGATGGGGATTGGCACGTGGAGTGGGAAGTGGAGAATGAAGAAAAAAGATTAGGAGGAGGTCTTAATTCTACCATGTCAGCTGATCATCTTTTTAAGAGCTGGGAGCTGTTCCTTCTCTGGGGAAATGGGGAGGGGGGGTTGGCAGTAGTAAGAGGCATGGAAAGTTAACTATGAGCACCCAGTGTTGATGGGTCCAAGAGAACTAGACTAGGTTTCTTGAGTGTCTATCCAAAAAGTATATATCACATTCTCTAAACTTCTCAGAACTCTACTTTGGAGTTGGTGAGACCCAAAGTTTTCTCTACTCTAACATAGGTCTGTTGCAATTGTGGCTTCCAGCCAGTCAATCAGTTAACAGTGCATCTTAAGTTTCATTCCCTGGTGACCAAGATCACAGACCTCACGAACTCTATTTGGCCAGTGTTCTTGCTTCTTGTTAGAAGTCCCAAACCTGGCATCATCCACAGTCACATGACTGATTGTTGATTTTTCTGAAAATAATTTTATGGAAGTGACTTGAAGAAAGGTGGGAACAGATGAAAGAGTAGACAGGGGTGGAGGAGCCAAGGGAATTAGTGAGAGATGATAGGTCAGGTTTAAATCAGGCCCCAGGGCCAGAGAATGAAATGAGTCAAGGAGACTCAGTTCTTGTTCCAAGTCTCTCAAGAAGACCAGAGGGTGCTATTTGAGCAATGTTGAGGCCAAGGTAAATTCCATTCAAGTGTGATGTGTAAAATCTGTGACCCACAGAGATTTTTGAATAAAGAATAAATGGAGCAAGGGTGACACTCTGTGGGGAGAGAGAAGAATTTCAACTGTAGAGGGTTCATTTTGTTGTCTTTATGGAGACTTCCTTGTTTAGTAGATGGACATAACAAAATGATTGTTTGCCTCCATTTACATTCCATGATCATTATTTTTGCCTGTGGCTTGTTGGAGTTAGAAGGGTGCTTTTGTTTTGTTTTGACTTTTAGAATGACTTCTCAATTAGGCCTGGAAGGAGAGAGGGTTTGGCTCAACCTGCAGGTTTAATCACTTAAGGAATGGCTGTGAAATGTAACTCCTTCATGGTTCCTTCTCCAGTGGAAGAAAAAACCACGCACAAAGCAAGGAGCTCCACTTTGGTCTCTGTGGATGGTCTGCTCTTTGTTCTGCCCGCAGTTTTTGTTCGCTTGTTTTTCAATCAACCTTCGTAAATCAGGAGAAGAGACATTACCGATCGATCACTACCTTAAGGCGGACTTTGTACAGGGAAGAACCACATTCTGGGCTGGAAAAGCAAAGAGAGGGGGGATAGGCACATGTTTACCCGTGGGCCTGTGTAATAAGGGTGGCCAAGGCATTAAAAGAGGAAAGAACAGAAACTCTTACCATCGAGATTTCTAACCCATTAAGGAAATTATGGCCTACGGACCATTCATGTCCTCATTTCACACTTATGTCTTTAACAACAATCAATTTTTTTTCGGCGGGGGAGGTGTCTCTAATTGGTAAGCTTTCATACTGAGGAGGCAGATGATTCACTGGTAAAAAAATAAATGCTGTTAAATGGTTTCCTTAGGAAAAGTACCCAAATTCCTGAAAGCACAGTGAGCTCTACTTTGGAAGAATCCTGCCTTGTCTAGGGATGGAGAAGAGTTGGGATGCCACATGTTTCCCTAGCTCAGGGATGGCTTTGGCTCCACACAACCCAGTGAGAGGGCGTCTCATTCATATGTATGTGGAGGCATCGATTCCCCATGTGGTAACACGGATAGCATTTTGTTTCATACTTTTTCATCACTGCCCTGGAAAGACGGGAGGTCACTTATGTGTGTCAAGAGGCCCATTTGGCTGAAGGTTGCCCAGCCTTCTCAATCCTAGCCCTTGAGACATGGCAGATTCTTCTGGTCCCTTTTCTTAGGCTGTAGTGTTTTCAGATCTGCCTTCTCCTTGGGTGACTGGTAATGGTGAAGAATCAAGACTGTGCTCATAGACCCTGGGGGACTTCGGCACTGGTCCATTTCACCTGGTGGTCTACATGCCACCTCTCATGCCCACCACTGCACCAGGGTGGTCTTTCCCAGGAGATTTTCACTGATTGCTCCTGGGAGGTTTTCCTCCTTGTTATCTTCTAAAATCCCTTCTCCACTCCTTCTTTTGCCTGGTAACAAGGAGGCACTGATGTCTAGGTTGCCCAGGGTCATCGTTGTTGTCCAGTGGGGCTGCCTTGCAAAGTGGAAGGAACTCCTGCCAGGTCCTGGGTCATCCCCAGGGACAGTTTAGTGATCAGATGGTTTTGAACCACGGGGTGTTCATTAGCTGGTGTTCGGAAGTAGATTGCCAGGCCTTTCTTCCTCCCTGGCCCAAGGTGGGCCGACTCGAATAACAACCCTGCCAGCTTCTCACCAGAGAGACACAGGTGGAACTGACTGAGTAGAATGTTCTGATACAAGAAAACTATATATGAAAATGATTCATTCCTTTCTCTCCCTTCCCTTCCCCCCAGCAAAAGGCTCAGGGCTTGGCACTTCCCCAGCTCTGCAAGACTGCTATAGCGTGCATCAGATAGTATACCAAGGGAATGGCTTGATTGGGAATTATAAAGAAAGAAGCTGATCTACTGTATTATCATGTAAAACAGCTACAGTCAGTTATTTTGTAAGATGTTCATTAAAAAAAATCAGCACACAAAACGTGAAGTGTCTATCGTGTCTTATTCCTTGTTACAATCATCCAATCATCCCTTTACTTCTAAATCACTTTCCATTTGCTTGTGACTGGTCTAGGAACCCATCATCGACTAATTGATGGACCAATTCGTCAAGCCTTCAAAAAAGAATTAAAAAAAATAGTATGTGTTAGGGAAATAAAACGTGACAGCTCCTAAGAGGCGATGGCATATGTACAAAAGAAACATACCTAGTAGCAATATTAAGTGTCTCACAAATTGTATAGATAAAATACAAGAATCGTTTGTAGTTGAGAGGAAGGGAGGACTCTTCTGGATGCCAATTAAGCAAAATAAACTCACTGCCATCAAGCCCAAAGTTGACTCATAATGACTCCCTAGGACAAGGCAGAATTGCCCCTGTGAGTTTTCAAGACTGTAACTGTGGGAGTAGAAAGTCTGTCTTGATATTTATAAAAGGATCCACGAAGGACAAACGTGATTTTGATATGTGGGATGGAAAAGAGGGGTCAGGCAAAGTGCAGAGTGATGTTGAAGATAGGCAGCCATTGGGCAATATGGAGGCATTCAACTTAGTCAGAATGCAGACCTGAACTACCACATGCCATGCAATGTATAAATGCATGGTCTCCCTTCATCTTCAGAACAGATGTGCAAAGTGCAGCTTCTCATGTCATAGAGTCTGGTGAACGACTTTTCACAAGGCGATGGATCACTGGAGTCAGGTCACAAATGGCTTCTGTGGGACAATAAGATATGAGAAGGAAACAAAACCTGGAGATGAATAGAGTAGGGCAAGGAGAGGGGGAGAAGGAGTGACAGAAGTCAAAGAGAAGACCACCGTTTTACCGTTAAATTGTACACGTGTAGCAATTGCTATCGCCAGCACGTATGGCAGTCAGGAACGGGAGCAGGCTTTGGAAGGGGCTCTGCAGGCAGATTCCGCAGGTTTTCTTCCAGACCCCCTCAGTCAAGCAAGCCACACAAATATTTGGTGTCCCGGTGCACATCAAAGTTATGTCGGCAGAACTAAAAGTGATGTGCAATAGCATTATGAAACAAAGTTTTAAGTGTTGTGAAAATGACCAAAAGGTGACACAGAGACAGAAAGAGCACATGGTGTTTTCTTTTTTTTTTAAATGGCACGCAGAGTTGCCACAAACCTTTTGCAAAAAAAAAAAAAATGTGTAAAAAGAACTTAAAAGAGAACACAGCATCTGTCAGCACAACAAAGCTGGGAGCAAGCACGTGAAGCAGGCCAGAGGGTCAGAGAACAGCTGCTGCTCAGTGACACTCCAGGGTCTCTGGATGGCCCTCGGCTCCCCTGGGGGCTGGCGGTTACCATCAACAGGGAGGAGAAGGAATTCCTGGGAGGTATAAAGAACAAATGCGCTCAGCTGTTGACCGAAAGGTTGGAGGTTCAAGCCTATTCAAAAGGATCTTGAATGGCAATCCGGTGATGTACTTCTGCAAGATTGGCCACTGTAAGCCCTGGGTAGATAGTGAGAAATAGCACCTTAGAAATTGGGAGAGATTGGTGGCTAGAAATAAGCATTTAAAAGTAAAAAAAAAAAAAGCATTACCTGACATTTCTTTCATGGGTTTATAAGATGTTTTCCTGTGGTTTGTTGTTTTTGATATTCTCAACATAGCCGCAACTTTTTTCTAAAGCAAGATTAATATTTTCATTTTACAGATGAACAAACTGAGCATTGGAAAAGTTCCTGAAATATTTATGTTTTCGTAGCTAAGAACAGATTGGGATGAGAGCCCAAGCTTTCTCTCTCCGAATGCAAGGTGCTTTCCATTGCACAATATTTAGCCCACTAGGCCCAAGAGTAAACCCAGACCCAGGTGCCATGGGAATGTTTAACATTTGTTTGTTACCTGTGTGTGTTTCACAATGTCCATTGGCTTCCTTGTGGCTTTCTTCGCATCTGAGTCTATTTTCTCTCCTTTCTCCATGTTGTCCATGGCAAATGGTAGGAAAACTGAGGGCAAGCCTTCTTGAGCATCCTTCCACGGCCCTCTCCTCATGCCAGGTCCTGAGTATAAGCAGATGCCCCTGCACATGCCAGTTAGGCCAGCTGGACCGAAACACCTGGCAAGGCTGCCTTCTCCCTAATAGCTTCCCCAGGGAGCGTCCTGGACAGAGACTTTGGAGCTCTGGTTTCCATTGACTGACAAACTTAAATGACCTGATGACTCACTTGTCAGCTGGCTAATTCACTAGTCTTCGATCCAGGCCATCCTGATGATGAGGGGCTCAGGGTGGATGTGGGAGGTACTGAAAATTTTTTCCATTTAGAAATAACTGTAGGGCATGTTAGAAGTTATCTCTATGTCATCTCTTTTTATGTCACCCCCTGGGTGACTCCTGATGCTTGGATCCTTCACATTTCTGGTTTTCCAACAGTTAGCTCAGATTTTAAGAAAAAGGAGAGGTAATGGTGAGAATCTTATAGATCACAATGGCCTATGCCCATGAGACCCTCTACATGTATGAATCTGTAGTAAAACATGATCAGCTTAGAAAAATAGATGATGATTTTCAAATCTGCCCAATTTTAGACCTGCCTGAGGTTGAGATCATGCTTTCTGATCAGAATCCAGTCTGGTGGTTATCACAGAATGAATGTGTGCAGTTTGCTACTGTGTGGATGACTCCCCTTGTTCTCCTGATCTTCGGCTTATCTTGCCAACTGATAGTAAGAATTGGTGTGAAAAATGACATAGTGCATTTTTGAAAATATCTGCAAGTCAAATCTGATTAAGATTCAAATGGACATAATAAAAACATTTCAAAGCTCTGATAGTCCAGAGTAATTGTAATTGGCTAAAGCTTTGTGAATCAAATTTTCTTCTAAGGATAATTTGATATACAAAAGCTTCCTTTTCTTAGTCTTTGTCCACATAAAAGCCACTTATTTGAACACATACACAAATAAATAGAGGGATAATGTCGACTTTTTAATGGCTGCCGATTCTATTGTATCCATTTTCCTTTTCTCTCCATTAGATACCTGAAGGTAGTTGACTATTTAAACATGTTTATTTATAAACAGATATGTCACACATTTGAATTTTGCCCAAGTCTGTGAAGTCTTGAGAATTCCCCACATCATAACTAAACATGCATAGCTCTAAATACTTTCTGAATGCTAAGCTAGGTTCTGTTAAGGCATACATGACTTCCAAGGAATGATTTCTCTTGATAGTTGTGTTAGTCTGGGTAGACTAGAGGAACAAATTTCATAGACATGCATATGGATGTAAGGAAAGGATTTATATACAAAAGGAATGGAACACTGAGAAAGCATCCCAACCCAGTCCAGTACAAAGTCATATGTCTGATATTAGCTCATATGCCCGATACCAGTCTATAATGTCCCCTTCCAACTCACGAAGTCACAGGTCAGTGGGTGCAGAGTCCAGGCACCAGCAGGGGCCTCCTCATCACTCCTTGTTTCCAGGGCTCAGGGTTCATCAACAGCATCCAGTGGAGGCAGAAGCAACTCATCGCTGGCAGGGGTCTCCATGTGGTCTCTCCAGCTTCAGAGATCTGACTCGATCAGGGTCAAGCCGTGTGGCTTCTCTGGCTCCTCAGATGCTGCCATCTTGTCTTGTCCATGATTAATCGTCTCTGAGACTAACTTCCAACAACTGGGGAGATAGCTTCTCATCTTCACAAGGGAAATATTGTGAGATTTCCCAGGAGTCTCACAAGAAAGTCATGCCCACACAGAGGCCTCATTGGCTACTCAATGGCTATCTCCAGATTAATAGGCTACACTCCACCCCTACATCTCAATCATGAAATTAACATAAGCACATGAATGCCACAATAGTGAATCAATAACTTTAGGATGATCTAGAAGATAGTTCCTTTAGCTTCTAAAAATGTTGAAGCAGTTCTGCATTGGCAACTATTGCTTTATAACTCAATATTGGTAAAACATTCTCTACTTTAATAGGTAGCCAGATACAGAGACTGTGGGACAGGGATGATCAGATCTGGTCTTGAAAATGCATATGTAGACTATGTTTGTGCCTTGTGATCAGGGGAAGAGGCAGAGTGATCTGTATGGTGAGCAAACTTTGAAGCATGATTGTGAATTCTGGTTCCAACCCTAATTAGATGTGTCCTCTTCATCACTAACCCTCAGTTTTTCAAGTTTCTTATTTTGCAGGACTACATCTTGCACAGTACCTGTGCAATATCAGAAAAGAAGTAATGAGAAATGATTTCAGGAGGCAACACATAAAATTTGTGCTCTCAGGAAGCCATTGTGAAAAGAGGAGGGAGCTGACATTGCGTGGTTTCTAATGACACTTTGAACCCTCAAACACTGTAATGCTCTGAGAGTACCTTAGCCATGTGTCATCATTAGGCCTATTTTCAGGATAGTTAGAACAGATAGGAGAATCTCAAGATGTCTGCTTACCAGGAGATGTCCTATCTCATTGGTTGGGAGAGGGGCAGGAGACTTGCAGGCCAGCAGTGAGTGGTAAAACATGACCATGTCAAAAGCGATTTGAATCAGGGTTGAAGGTAGTAAGCTCCAAACATTTGGAATGTACCTCGAATATGGAATTACTATGTGGAAGAGTGATTATTTCCTTAAATAGGATGATTGCATGGATAAATTTATCTCTTTTCTGCCAAATGCACCGGCTCATACAGTGTGCTGTGATGATGCAAATACTCTGTGCCTGTATGGTCCGTTGGCCACTTGTGGCTAGTCAGCACTTACTCAGCATGTGGCGAGTATGGCTAAAGAACCGATCGTTGTGTTTTGTTTACCTCAAATTTAAGTAGCCACGTGAGTCTAGTAGTTATCATATGTGGACGGCACACTTAAGTCTAGTAGTTATCACATGTGGACCGCACACCTATTCCACAAGATTGCCCTCTTCCTACTAGGAGGAACCCTGGGGGCCTTGGAGGTGCAGTGGTTACGAGTTGGGTGCCAATCCTCAACCAACAGCAGCTCCGCAGGAGCACGGCTGGGTTTTCTAGACCAATAGACAGTTACAGTCTCGGGAACCCACCGTGGGTCACTTCCAGTCGGCATTGACTCGATGGCAATGAGCTGAAGAGCCCGTGACACTGTGGCTCTTCAGTGAGGCATTGGGCTGCTCACTGAAAAGCCCATGATGCAAGCTCACTGCTGTTCCTTGGGAGAAAGAGGAAGCTGTGTCTTCCCATAAGGACTCAGGAACTCATAAAGGATCTCTGTGAGTTAGAATGGGTTCAATGGCCAATGGCTTTTTAATTACTTTTCATATTTCCTTTTAAAATATACTTTGGGGCTCTTTCTAAAGTTCACGCTGTTTACATCTATTGACTGAAACAAGAGAACATCATGCTCAGCTTGGTATTTGGGTTATATTATTTTAGTTTGGGAAAAGTTATATTCCATAAAGCAACTAAAAATAGTGATCCCAGAAATCTCAAAACTCTTAATTATACATACATATATACATATGATCCCCTTCTGGCATATAGTTTTCATAAGTGTGTGCCATTTTCACACAGATAATGTAGCACCAGGAATAAGTGACAGAGAGAAGATGTGACCCAGGTAGCCTGACACCAGGAGCTCAGTGACTCAGCAGCCTGCTGCTAGCTGCAAGTTGAAATTCACATCCATCAGCAACTCTACAGAAGAGAAGACCTGGTAACCTGTTCCTACAAAGAACACAGCCTAGGAGACGCGCAGGTGTAGTTATACTCTGCCCTTTGGGTTCGCTGTATGTTAGAAGCAACTCAAAAGTGCACAGTAACAGCAGTCTGGCTCCGGGGGTGTGCACGAGCCCACTTCACTTTACTAGAACATTGTTTTGCTTTGGGCCAAACATATAGAACAGAGTCCCTAGTATTATAGAGCTTCAGCATTGTTCAATACTACCATAATACTCCCTTCAGTGGCTGCCCTGTTTAAACATGGACTGATCTAGTGTTAAGAAATTCACTGTCACCCAAGGCAAACCTGGGCTTCTTCTGCTTACCTGTGAGATCAATTAGTGAAGCAACAAAGATGCATGTTGTGGTGAGCAGTCTTCCTTTATTGAATAAATAGTTTGTATTTTTGCACCTATTATGTATGACTCCCTGGGAATACATTAGCGAATAAAGCAAATCTTTGTCTCCTTGGAGCTGGGAAAGGCATTGGGTGATATAGACACTACACGCATAAATAAATATGCCTGTTGGGGGGAAAGTGAGGCAGGCATAGGGAACCGAAAGTTTCAATGCCCCAAGGTAGGTGAGAACTTAATGGGGCTGAAGAATAACATTGAGGTCAGCCTGACTGCAGGAGCGAAGGCCTCAGGGGCAGTGAGAGGAGCCAAGAGTAGGGTGACAGGGGGAGAGATGGAGGGCCTCATTAGCTACGGAACTGATAGAATGGTTTCCTACACCCTTTTCCCTGTACATGCCCACCATCCATCATACCTCTTTCATATTCCTCACATCCTTACGATCCTAACCATTCGCCAGCTGACTCCCTGCTTCAGGTTGTACAGTGCACTGCAGGACTTGATGTGGCCCTTCTAACAATACATTTTGTGGTGTATTGTAAATCCCAACCTCTGCGCCTGCATTTGTGGCCTCATTTTGGAGTGAGTTGTCCATCAAGGTAATAACATAGGATTGGGGTTGGGCTCTCTCTTCAGTTACCACCTTATTAGAGGGTAACTCAAGTCACCACCCTTCACTGCTTGACTGGTTACACCTTTGCTCTCCTCACACTTCGTACCTTACATGAGATCACAGGAGAGAGAAGTGAAAGTAGAGGAGCTGGAGACCTGAATCCCACCAAGAAGCAGTGATGTGAGCAGAGGACTTGTTTGGGTCCTGCGATCCTTACATAGGAAACCTGTTAGATCTAGGAGACAGAGATTTGTAATACTGGAGACCACAGGAAATGGCCAGAAGCAGCAGAAGAGAAATGAAGGTGGCAGCAGAGGCAGCACTCCCAAGAGGCCAGCAAAAGTGAGAAAGTAAGCACCTGCAGGCTATAGGTTTGCTCGCGGATCGGGAGGCATCGGAGCACTTCTCAGGGATGCTTGGCTGCCCCAAGGATGAGTCACAGGATAGAGCTGAATACCTTCAAGTTAAGGTGTGTTGGTGGTGCGGGGGGCCTCTGGGCTTTCATCGCTCCTTTATATCTCCTGTAAGAAAAAAGCTTTGTAACTGTATTCCAAGTAGGATGGAGATTTGGTCAAGGGTCAGAGAGAAATCAGCCTATGGTCATAGGTGAGATGAACCTGTCCTGATCAAAGAACTGAATTCTGAGCATTTCTGAGCCTGAATTGGAACGTGCTACTTTCCTAACAAACCCCATAAATGTGGGTATGTCTATGAGGTCTAGGTTGCCACTTGAATGAATTTTCAAACCCAGCCAAGAAATACAGAGTTCATGGGTGAGCTGGCCTGTTTGGGACTATGGTGCATAATCCTTATAGAAGTTCATTTTGGACCACTGATGTTGATTCTCTATGCACTTGGTGAAGTTAGGTGTTCAGGACTTTTACTGCTGCTATTGCCTCTTGTATCTACAATGATGGTACTGTCACCAAGCACACTTGCTTCTCTTAAACTTTCTTCTCGAGCACACTGAATCCATGTCACTCCTTAAGCACAGCTCTCATGGAGTCACCCATTAATCAGGGAAGACATTCTAAGTCAGCTGTGCTCACACTTTTTCAGCATGCAAGCTACTTATAAAATGATGAAGTCAAAATGACTACCAACTACAAAAATGCAAAACATATATTTATATTTATTTATTACATTTTCATAAATGCATTGAGAATTATTTTTATGTAAAATGTATGTTTCTGCACCTTGCTTAACTGCATGAGTCCATATTGTACCACACAATACAATTAACTATGTACGTTTTTTGTCACCACCTGAATTGACTCTGATGACTTGCACTGAATGGAGTGAGCCAGAGATGCATAGTTCGGACAGTAGCTGCTGACAGCCAGCCTCAAGCACACTTCCAAATGATCATCAGTCATGGTGGAATGGTATTTGTATTTAATGATCTTTGTGTGGGAAAAGGCTGACTCACATCAATAAGTAAATATGAATAATGCAGACAAGGAGGTAACACATTCTTTCGTGTTTGGGTACTCTCCCTCTACGAGTAAACTCCAGAACTGTTCATGTCTTCTGGACTTCAACTCTGTCAAAATCTCCCATTTCACATGAAAGTGATGTGTTCATGTCTTCTTACTTGCTCCAGCTCCCCACTCATTTTATTACCCTTTCATATGTTTAAGAGATAAAAAACACAGGGTCTAAAAATTGGCAATAACTTAGCTTGTCAGTTTTGCTGCACTTGTTTGTGCATTTGGTTCGACACCTAAGATTGCATCTGATTGACTCTGCTGTGTATCAGTTAAGTGACGGGATTGACGAGGGGCTCACATCTACGTTTTCAACGCCACGCAGTCTGCCCACCCTACGTTTGCAATCAACTATTAGATCGTGGTTGCCGTAGTGAGCCGCCCTATTCTGAGTCCTCTGTTCTTGATGACCAAGCCAAGGCCAGGACACGCAACCTGTTCCACTTACCGTCCACTGAATATGAGAACATTCTCCACACCAACGGCAAAGAGGACTCCTACCTTGACTCTGAACTTCCCTCTTCGTTCATGCTGTTCTCCAACCTGAACACCCTTCACTTCTTTCTTCGCATATAAACCAACAACACACAAAGAACCCTACACACAACATTTTTCTAATTTTCGGAAGCCTTTTTTAAAAAATCATCTCCCTATTTAAGATTTATTCTCTGATCCCTATCATGGCATAATCAGTATGTTTATGCTCCATGTGTTCTTATCTTTTCTCACTACTGGACTATAAACTTTTTGAAGGCAGGGACCTTAAGCTTCACTAAAACACCCAAATGTCTTTGTGCAAATTAGAAAAATGTATCCTCTGTGAGCTTGTGCAATCTTGTTTGTTAACAACTTCTCCTGGTGCATCCATGATGCCTGTGGTCAGTTATAATTAGAGAAAAGGACCCCAGAATCTGGGCAACTGCAAATTGATGCCAGACACCATGGTTTGAACAGCCTAGCAAGACAGAGTTTCTGGCTGCATTCACTGTCCACAGTTTTCACACAAGTACATGTCCCCTCTGCCAGCAGTACCCCACTTGTGTTTAGATCTCTGACAAGGTCTTGTGTGGTCACTTGCACTGAGTAAAACCTTGGCATGTGCAGTGTATTAGTCCGGGGAGACTAGAGAAACAAACTCATAGACATGCATATGGATATAAGGAAAAGGTTTATATACAAGAGGAATGGGACATTGAGAAAGCATCCCATCCCAGTCCAGTTCAAAGTCTTAAGTCCTATATTAGCCCATATGTCCAATACCAGTGTATAATGTCTCCTTCTGACTCATGAAGTCACAGACCAGTGGGTAGAGAGTCCCAGCACTGCCATGGCTCCTCATTTCCAGGGCTCAGGGTCCATCAACAGCATCCAGTGATGGTAGAAGCAACTCAGCACTGGCAGGGGTCTCCATGTGGCTTCTCCAGCTTCAGAGGTCTGTTTCCATCAGGGCAAGTCCATGTGGCTTCTCATCCAGCTCCTGCAGCTCCTCGGACACTGCCATTTTCTCTTGTTTGTAATTCATTGTCTCTGAGAAATCCCAGAAACTGGGAGATAGCTTCTCATGTCCACAAGAGAAATACCTCGAGATTTTCCAGAAATCTCAGGAGAAATCCATGTCCACATGGAGGCCTCATTGGCTACTCAATGGCTGTCTCCAGATTAACGGGCTAGACTCCACCCCTACATCTCAACCATGAAATTAGCATAAGCTCATGACAACCACATGTGCTTAAATTTCAACCCTGACTTGTTTGGATGTAAAGAAGACCAAATATCCCTCATAACAGACCAATAGATAACATCGTGATAAATGGAGAAAAGGTGGAAGGCATCAAGGATTTTGTCACAATGCTTATGGGAGCAGCCATCAGGAGATCAAGAGACGAGTTGCATTGGCTAAATCTGATGCACCAGACCTCTGAAAGAAAGAAAGAAGAAGAGAGGAGAGAGAGAGAGAGAGAGAGAGAGAGAGAGAGAGAGAGAAGGAAAGAGATTGGAGGACTCAGGTGCACTTGACTTAAGTTATGGTATTTCCCATGACCTCATCTGCATGTGAAAGTTGGTCATTGAAAAAGGAAAATGGTAGAAGAATTTATGCACTTGAATCATGGTGCTGGAGAAAAATATTGAAAGTACCATGGACTGCTAAAAGGACAAACAGATCCCTCTTAGAAGTAGAGCCAGCATGTACTTAGAGGGAATGATGGCAAGATTTCGTCTTACATACTTGGGACATGTTGTCAGAAGGGACAAGTCCCTGGGGAAGAGCATCATATTTGGTAAAGTAGAGGGATAGCAATGGAGGGGAAGTCCCTTGAGGAGATGGAGTGACACAGAGATGGCCACAATAGGCTCAAGCAAATTGAGATGATGGCACAGGACGGGGCAATGATTTGGTCTATTTTTAGGATTGTGACGGGTCAAAACTGACCGGATGCCACCTAACAACACAGCAACAATGTAGATTTATTATAATGACTGTGAATTGCCTTTCATGGAAGTGTGCTTAATACTTTGATGCTATGAGCAGATTCATTCCCCAGCAGGCACACAAGGTTTGTGCCTGATTATTAACCTAACAGTGGTGGTTTGAACTCAACCAGGTATTATGAAAGAAAGGACTGGTGGTTTTCCGAAAAAAAATCAGTCGTCGAAAGTCCTATGGAGTTCAGTTCTCCTCTGTAAAACATGAGAAAGATCATGTAAGAACCAGCTCAAGGGCAGTGATGTCAGTGTTCAGAGATCTGAGTATAAGGCCCCAGGTAAGCCAAAGTGTCTCTGGAACGAAGTGACCAGAAGAAATAGCAAGATGACAATTGATCGGACTTTTGAGATTCCTAGCCACACCATCTCCCTTTCCAACCCAAAATGTGAATTCCTTTAACTTCCTGGCTGGTGTTCACTCTTTCTGTCGCTTTCTTCTTCTCCCTCTCTCTGTCTCTCTCTCTCTCACACACACAAAATTAAGTGTTCTATGAACCTTTGGCTATGCTTTAAGTATAATTTCATTTAAAAACATTCTGTGTGCCAGTTTAGGGCATTAGATTAAATACTTAGAATGTGGTTCTGATTCCAAGTATTGAGGGAGGGACTTTTTTTTCTAGTAATGTTAGTGGGGCTTTAATTCGTCCACCACTTAAGAGGGTCTTGCTGATGCCAGAGCGTCTGCTGGTGCTCTGCCTGGGTAGCATGCTAACCAGTGGGCACCCTGTAGCCACACCACTGTTGGTGGTGAGGGCTGTTGGTTTGACTCCCAATCACAGAGACCCTCTCTGACAGAGCAGAACTGCACCCCAAGCTTGGCGACAGTCTTTGTGAGAGCCAAGCACTAGGCCTTTCTGTTTCAGAGCAGATGAGTGGATTTAACTCACTAGCCTCTTGGTTTGACGCTGAACACTGCGCCCTGGCTTCAGAAGGGCTCCCATAGAGTTAGGGAATGTGCCTCTACAAAGTGAAGACCTCTTGCGGCACTGTGGGTGAAGTGGTGAACTGCTAACCCCAAGGTCAGCAGTGAGAACCCACCAGTCCTTAGGAGTCCGAAGGTGACAGGCTCAAGAACCCTGGGGAACTCTTCTAGGGTTGTGTTAGGCAGGGTCCTAAGAGTGGGCATCCACTGGAAGGCAGTGGGGCTAAAGAGGGCTCCAGGCAATGCCTCCCAGGGAAGAGTAAGTCCTCTCTAGCTGAAAATGGAGTCTCAGATGGATTAAGGCATCCGTGTCACTAGCTTCAAAGGAACTTCGGTTTGCTTTCTAGCCACTTGCCTACTCATTCATGCGCATTCATTCAGAGAGAATCTCCGCTTTGTGATGGAAAGCACAACCGGCTGCTGGGCAGGTTCTTGAGTCCTTTCAGATGTTTCTGCAAAGTGGAAGCAAGTTCCTATTGGGGCAGCTCTCAAAAGTAGCTGGCCCCTCGGGTGCCCGGTGTGACTTCCTCCCACACCGCAGGGTCAGCGTTCCCTCCAATATCTACTGAAGGACCCCAATGTCCATTCCGGAGGAAATGCCCTTCCATCTTCCTCCCTCGAGTGGCCAACTGCCACCCTAACAACATTGCACCAGACCTGGCCTTTCCCTTCAGGACATGAGTTTCACAATGCTTCTCGGCGCTGGGGAGGGTTTAAAATAAGAAGACGCGTTGGGCCATTGAGCCTCGACGAATGCCAGATTCATAGAACAAAGCGTTCTTGCATTGAGGGAGCACCAGGGTGAGGGCCCAAGGTCCACCTGCTCCCCTAATATTTGGCCTATAGATATGTTCTTAATTTTATTCCCAACTTATAATAGATAGTTGTATCTATGTACGGACATACCTATATTTAGAGCTCTGTAAGTGCCCTTTGCCTTCTAGCTCTTTCCTCTATTTCTTTCCATCTCCCTCCCATCCCACCATCATGTTCCACCTTCGTTGGCATTTAATTGTTTTCTCATAGATTCATTGTCCTTGCTTAATCCTGACCAGACCTCCCATACCCTCCTTTCCATCGATTCCTAATCACTTATTGCTCCCCCAACCCGTCCATGTGTTTGTCCTCCCCCCCTTCTCCTCTCCTCTCTCGTGCCCCCAGGAATCATTTGCCCAGTCCTTTCTGTGGCGCAATGGGTCTCCAGAGGGATGTATTTCTCTGAGCATCATGTGTCAGCATGGAGCTTGGACCAGCTCTCTTCTCCTTCCTCCCTTCTTTTCTTTGTCCCTGTGGGTGTGGGATGCTGGTCGCTCCCCCACCCTGTTCTCTGCCACACCCACTACTAGAGATGGAGTCCATCTGACTCTGGTTGTGTCCGGCTCTATAGCTCTCTTTTCTTGCATCCTTCTGTGTGTCCACATTGTCTTCATGGTTGGTTGTTTCGTGGTAGGAACTGCTCACCCACTCCGGTTTCTGTGGAGACAAGACCCATACTCCCTCCTTGGGTGGATTAGTGCCCCATTCCCTCAGTTATCCTATCACTTTTGCACTCCCTTTTAACTCCCCCCCCCCCACATCCTTCCCCCATTACTGTGTTGCATCCAACATGTATCTCCCTGGGTTTGGTCCTCCCTCCTCC